>VBVQ01005535.1:0-11502 GCA_011636635.1 Tetramorium simillimum | reverse complement strand
CCCCCCCCCAGGAACACTTTACATTATACAAATTTTACGTTTACGACATTTTACTGAAGCATGTTGGGAATTATTATTGTCACGATTACTTACGCTGCGAGAGTTCTGAGCACTTGCGTGTATTCATAATATGCTCATGAGAGTTGCAAATTTTGCACAAGAGAAAGAGAGAGAGAGAGAGAGAAAGCGCTATTTCGCCAACTTTGTACCGTAGCGATGTCAGTTTTATCGCCTCGCCTTTTCGCTCATCACATTCGAAACTTGTTGGATAAGACCGCGCCGCTATTGCTCATTGCACTCGAGTGGAAAAGCTCGCCGAGTCTCGAACTTGATTTCGTTTCTTGTCGCGCGGGCACGCGCCCACATGATGGATACACTTCGCTCGTATTGCGTGCATCCGGCCGGGGGGAACGATAAATGTACCTAACTTCCAACGTTTTCCGTCGTGGAGTTGTCCTGAGCAAACTTTTGCACGATGACTCCTCTTTCGAGCGCAACAGCACGGATACTCGGCTTCGCGTTAAGATCTTCGCCTCCCGGAGGGACAATCAAGCGCTTACGTATAATACGCTTTAAGCTTTGCACTTCGCAAGCAGAAGAGAGTAAATTAAATATTATAGAGATTTTGATTTGTTACTTATATTATTGCAATTAGAAGCACAGTTTGTGTTTAAATTACGGAACAAAATCAATTCGATTACATTTAATTATCATTAATTATCAAATTATTTGTTTGAAAATAATTTCATAACGCAATATAAAAATCGTCGCAATCTTGTACGAGCAATTATATGAGGACTGCTTAAGTAACGCCGTACATTTTACATTTCTGTTTCTACGGGGTCTGTTAAATTTGATTCATTTTTGGAACAGTTATTCATTTTGTCCTGAAAATGAAAGGAGATGGATGAGCGTTATCGTCACGTTATTATATAACTGCAAGAAGGTCGATATGAGTGACACATCAATTTAATATTATGATTCGAAGTGTCTAACAAGTCAGGTAGCTGCGTTGCGCCTCGTAATGGAGTTATCAGTGTGCTGCTGCACAAGGGAAACTTGCCTGATTGGCGTTTAACGCTTGCAACGCGCTAACCAGGCCAAAGGCTATGTTATTGCTGCGATAAATTTTTGTAAGCACATATCTTAATTTTCAGTTTTTGCTTCATTGCAATTAATTTCGCCGCTAATTTTACACGATTAAACGCTACGGAAATTATTCGTGCAAATTCGCTCATTATCTCTAATAACATCAAGTGTGTAATTAATATTTAAAAAAAAGCTATCGAAATATTGAGAAAATTGTAATATTTATCTCAGGATGATTTTTATATCAAACAGAATTTCTTGTATATCGTTAAATTTCTGTCACGTTTATTCAAAGAGAAAACAATAGATTATGGCGTCACCGAAGATTAACTTTTTATTTCACTTTTTGCATGTGTTTGCGATATATACCGGAAGATCCCTTACTACTTTCGTTGTTTGTATATTACTTTCTTGATCTTTGATATAATATCACGTAAATAAACGGGCTACCATCATCCTCAATGTAACCAGAGGAAAGACGGGTGCACGTTTTGATCTGTACGCAAAGTCTAGATGAAAAGATAAGGAATATCCCCGTGGAATATCATCACAGACGCTGACACGACTTTAATGTTCCCGCCAGTAATATATTCTCCCACGCCTCACGTCTACCTTATTATTTTTATTTTCGTCCCAGCCGTGCGCGAACGTCCAAGCCAATAAGGCAAGGGGCGCGATTCGAGGGGATTAATGCTCAGAATCTGACGATTATTTGCATATCGACGATCAAATTGTTTTATCCGCCTTTCTTAATATGTAATTTGTATGATAAAATTGATCGATGATAAACGATAGTTGCGTAATGCAATTGTGATGATATTCATTATTCTATAACTTTTGTTTTTCCTTTGTAGTTGCGTTTCATTTCCAATCATTGAATACAAAGACACGATAGATTCATTTAATTATATTCATCAATAATTTCTACATAAACCATCAAAAGGATACGCGGAATAAATTGTATCTGTAATTAACTGACATGACGTGCTTAATTACTCGTGATTCTCGTTGAATATCATTTTTGTCCGTGCATTAAGCAATGTATTCAATATTTTATTAATTAATAATATAATAATGCGAGAGAATTGTATTATCTCCCATCAAAGATGGCAATTCTTTTATAAATTACGATTTGAAGAATGATCGCAAAGAAGCTATTGTTTAAAAAGTGAACATATACCATACAAATTAAAATACAAAAATGTGAAATTGAAAAGTTGAATATTGTGTAAAAAAATTATTTGTCTCGGGATATAAATTACATAATATTTTATGTTCCAGCTGGATCCATGATTGTAGCAAAATGGTGGATTGGCAAAAAGCACTTTTAATGGTGTTATTGGCGCTCCTGATCTATCCAAACGATATTTTTGGTAAGCACCAAATCTTTATCTTTCCCGACTAGCAGATTACACGCAAGTACAAACGTAGACGCTAGAGAGATTTCAATCAATCTTATAAGAGATGTCTCCTTGAGATGGTAACGGATGGAGACCGCGGATTTAAGTAATTTCGGAAAAACAAGATTAATTTAGCGAAATCCCTTAACGGATTTCCGGTTGATCCCGATGACGATATTAGAATCTCAATAAGAGTAGATACCTATCGTGTCACGCAAACGCGCACGTTTACAGATTTCGAAGGCCGCTGAACCCGATGAATACGAGAACCGTGAGATATATATCGCACTATGTACGAGCAATTTTGCAACTAAGCCGCCCGACTGTGCGCGACCACCTGTAAATACAATACCGGAACTAATCCGCTTTTGAAACGCACACTCTTGCACGGCACGACATACGGCGATATTGGCCTTACGACCTTCCACTCCGGTGAGATATTACTTTTTCTGAATGCCAACGCGTGCTCCGGCTGAAGCGGACCATTCGCAGTTCCGTTAAAACACGCATATTATCGTTCATTCCACTTTACTATCCGCGCCGCGTATAAATAAAATCGTACATTCTTCATACAATATTCAAGTAAAAATATATATCTATAATATGTAATATATTGTAATATATCCAGATAAAAATTTTTATGTATGAAATGGATCAATCTTTTCATAGCGCAGATTTTAAAAGAGCTCTAATTACGGTAATATTTAATACTAGAAGCTAAAAGGTTTCGCAGATTAAGCTTAACGATGTAAATAGGTTTTCAGTTCATTTCAAGTGGAATTTATTTCAGAAACAGAAATAAAATGATTTTAATGGAAATGCATCAGAGCACAGGTTTTAATGCTTATATGTTCGGATATTGATAATAGTACCTAATTAATAAACCGATAAATCGGGATTATTTCGGGTATCGTATTAATCATCTATTAATTTCTTCATTATTACACATGTTAATTATTTATTACATAAATACACAAACAAATATACACCGCCGTAGAAATTGATAAGCTTCAAATCATAAATAACTGAAAAGGAAAAAATTCTAACAAGTGGCAATAAGATAAAAAAAAAGATCACAATGAACAAAATAAAATTGCACAAAAGTGAACATGAATATTTAGCAGTCCTTGTCGATGCATAAAGTCGAATATAATTTATCTTTTGTCTTGAATAACTACATCTAGTAAAAAGCTAAATAGACCGTTCAAACGTACAAGCGAATGTCCGCGGGAGGAAATAAAAGATTACGATTTTAATAAAGACTGCAGATACCGTAAGAGACGAGCGACGACGGAAAGAGAAAAGGAAGACGGAGCTGGGCGGACCGTGAAGAAAGATAGGTAGATATTATAGTTTGACGTAGACAAGAAAATTTCGCAAACTATCAAGGTTTTATCGCTTCCTCCAGTCGCGCATTCGCATGATAATTTCCACCGAGGCGAAACGTCTTCATAACGGGTGAATGGCATTTGATTACTGACGTCACTCAATTTCAGCCGACCTCGCCCCGCGTTCTCAGCAAGTAAATAAGATTTCCTAGAGGAAAACTAGCGCGCGCCAGGATATTCTTTGCGGATCCATTTCTCGCAAACAGGCAAGCGCCGTGACACCTGCACCCGATACGCATTCCCTTAACGACTGGCATTCTTCCGTTCTATCGTAAATTGCCCAATTTGCATCGTGATTTCGACGAATTGTCACGGAAATTTACTTTAATCCATCAGATTCCGTTTAAGTTCACTTCAAGTTCTTCCGACTAAAAATTTATGCCATATAAATCTTCATTGGTCTTAGCGCTTAAAATAAAGTATGTATAAAAATTGTGTTATTTTTTTATTCCATTTCCAATAACTGTAAACGATTTTATGAATTTTAGAAGACCAAATGGAAACTGGTTAAGAAACTTTCTCATATTTTTATATGATAGAATTAGTAACTTATTATTTGAAAAAAAATTATTCCATATATTTCATTGGAAATAAATAACACAGGCAAAATGTTTCTGAAATTTATTAAACCTTTATCAGTCTCGTTTATTCCGTATTTATTAGAAAAAAAGTAGATATTAAAAATAGATTCTATTTCAACTGCAAGAAAATCAGTGTAATAAATCATGATTTAAGAGATATTGCTGACGTATCGATACAAGTAAAAAAATAATTTCAGAGCAACTATAAATATCCAACATTTCAACTCAGGATATAAATAATTCAGTTATCACAATTTTCTTTGGATTTAAGTTCAATCTTTTCTTAGCAACAAACCTTTTAAAACGTATCTTTTAGAATATCTAATTAAAAGACAATATATCTTCTTCAGACGCTCACAAAGGTCAAATCTTATAAAATTTTGATATAATATTATATTTATGAGTTACAAAAATAAAATATTATTTTTTATCGGAAATTAAAATTTTTCCAAGTATATTTTTGTAATTCAGAAAATATCTCCAATTTTGTTCATTTTTCAAAATACCTACATTATTATGAATAATGTGTGTACTTATATGTTCTTTTGCTCTTTTAAATATGTACATTATCTATGAAATACATAATTTCCATGTGACATACACAATACGTTCTCGCGACACAAATGCATCGAATAGTTCTAAAACAAATCTAAAACAGTCCAAAACAGATCTGGAGGAACTTTGTAGACGCTGCCAGCGTCCAGATTGCGGATAGTTGAAGTAGATTCGTTGTAGGACCATCCGTAAAGCGATAATTATAAACACGACACGAAGGGCCCATTGGGAAGATGCCGAGATGCTTCATTGTGCATCTAATATCGAGCGGTAATGCGTGACGCTGAAAGGGATAAATAAGGACCGGAACGTGCGGTTCTATAGAAAGACAGTTTCTGGCCAATCGGGAATTTTCACTTATCGACCGCTTAACGAAGGGTGAATGGAAAAGGGATGGCTATTCAGAAGCGGGCAAACGAAAGAATAAATTGAGTTAAATTAAACGAGACCCTTCTTTCCGCGGCTTTTCTCGAGAAAAACATCATCGATGAGGCGATACCGCAATGCAAATTCTCGATCTTATTTATAAATTTTTCATTTAATCTGAGATGTACTGCTTTCACTATAAATACGGCATATCTTCCATCAACTTTCCAAAACTCTCTCTCTCTCTCTCTCTCCTCTCCTTTGAAAGATAATTCACTTGAGAAGATCGCATCGAATAAATGTAATTAATTTTATAATTTTAAACAAAATTATATATATATATGTGTTAATTATTTAAGCAAATAGAAAATGTGCGCTAATATACGGTTCAGCTGAATCTTTTTGTGTTTAATAATATTTTACGCGTAAATTATTTCGTTTAACAAACCATGCATCAAACTATTATCGATCTTGAAATACAGTCTCAAGCTGAAGCTAAAATAGTACAATTACATAAATAAATTGCTAATCAATGTATAATAATGTCGATATTAATGCATATTTTTAAAATCAATGCAATTATATTAATATCAGTATACCCTAATTAAATTGATTAGCAATTTAATTTTGTAATTGTAGCTTCGACTTGAAACTGCATTTTAGCGCGTAGTTTATTACGTGAAATACCTATATACATAAATACACAAAAAATATTATGCACAAAAATCCAATTCGATCGTATATATTGGCACGTTTTCTATTTACCTAATTATTATCAGAATGGCTAAAATTCACTTAATATAAAATATATTTATTTCTTTATATGAATAATAATTAAATATTAATTAAAATCTATGGATATAAGATACTTTTTAATGGAATGTATTACGAGGTAGTATTCGTCTAGAAACGACTCCTATCGTAATAATTTCAGAAAGCGATAGATGAGAGAACACCTTACAATACATCCCATCCTCAATTTTCGCATTTATGCGTTCCGATGAATTTAGCACCGCGCTTGTCGGTATATAGCCGAGCTCTTCCGCTTATGTTTTGTATTACCAGCACCGCCGTCGAATCGCGACAAAATTCGCCTCAAACGTCTCGTTACGATAGGCAAAGCCGCTTTTGCGAGACAATCGGAAAAATGAGACTGGGGAAAACGATGGAAAAAGAGAAGTGAAGAAAGAAGAAAAAGAAGAAAAATGAACGAAAAGAAAGAAATTCAATAATATATAACGCCAGAAAAATAATAGTCTTACAATTAGAAATAAATTGTAGCTTATCAATGTAATAAAAATAAATTACATAGTAAAAATATTATTAGATAATAGTAAAGAGATAATTAACTAGTAGTAAATATTTTATATACTTTGCATCAAAATTTACAAAAAGCTTCACAATTTAAGAAAATTTTTAATAACGAAACTTTACTTATAAGAGATACTTTTTATTCTTATATAATATCGAGTAAGTTTTAATATGTTAAATATTGGTAAATAAAATTTAATTACAAAGAGAGAGAGAGAGAGAGACAAGAGGACATCTCAACTTAATTCCAAATCTTAATCCAATATCTAAATGTTAGATATGTTTTTTACATTTACTAAGCAATCAAATCTTTATTAAAGATTGATCTTCTAAGATATCGAACATAAAAGCGATTGATAGAAGAGAAAGTAATTAAATATGAATACGTTTGCTATACTGCAGTAAGTAAAAAAAAGAAAGGAAAAGGATTGAATAAAACGGAGTAAAAAAAGATAGAGAGAAAAAAAGCCTAGAGATATAAAACGAGAAAAATGAAACGCTGAAACTCGGGAACGACTTTCTGTCGAGAGTCGCCTTTGCGAATATTTCTTTAGCCGGGCAGAGTTACGTGCGGGTGGTGGCTGTTGGGTGACGAGATTTGTAGAGTGTCTGTTTGCTTGTTTGGCCGTTTACTTTGGCCACTCGAGAAGGAGGAAAGTGCGTTTACAGACGCGCAAGCGGAGCCAGGACCAAGGGGATACGATCTTTCTGTCCAATGCAAGGTATTAAACGTGTTGTTCATAAAATATATACAGAGTGACATACGTCGATTTATTCAAGTATTTAATACTCTCTCGAACATTTAGAAATGCCTTTTATTTAAACGTGTCATCTTTATTCGTGTTTTTACTTGCTATTTTAAAAGATTCTATTTTATTCTTCGCAGCAATTTTATTACAAATAAAAATCAAATAACGTACGCTAAGAAGTTCACTATTGACGCAAACAGAAAGAACTTTTTTATTTTTATCTGGTATTTTCATTTTCGACTGTCACTGCGCGATATGACGCATACGTAAATGAGGCTGTCATTATCAACATACTGAGTGAGCGCGTGCAAAGTGCATTCTAGCGCGACGAGTTAAACATGTAGTTAATATTACCTCAATTGATACATTGCAGCGCAGTAGTTTAGTCGACGCTTCGAATGCACGATTACACGCGCGATATGCGTAGATCGAGCAAAACCAAGTTCATTTGTCACGAATTTTCAGCGCGTGAAAAATCACGGAAAAATACGGAATTATTCTATCATAAATATTCGTATATAATTTTATAAAAAATTAAGACTCTATTTAATAATTAATTACATTAATGTGTTATAAAAGTAAAAAAAATTACTATATTATTAATTAAACCGATAATCTAATTAAACATTTTATTCAGTTCGAAAATCTTATCGTTAATTAATATTTGATATGCCTTAATTTACAAAAAATTGAATATTATATGTTACGCGTAAATGTACGTAACATATTTTGTAATAAAAATTAAAAGAATATCTTATAATTAACTATTATATTTAATGAAATTTACGGAACAAGTAACAAGTAACACAAAAACGATAAATTTAACATATGTAGAAATTAGAAACAATTTATCCAAATATTATGTTTAATAAGCATTAACTAATAATCATTGATAAATGGATATTCTTCCAGGTGATTATTAGTTATTGCGTGAATTTCATCAAATACGCTTTTGCATCGCTCGATGTGCTGCGCGTGTACGAAATGATGCGCAAAATTATTGTCAAATAATGCTTGACCAATAGGGAGTAAATAATTGCGCGGTGCGATGCTATTTATGAGATAAATTGCTCAAATCACCGCAGTAATCGATAGTTTATTTTTCCTTCTCCCGCCATCAGTTTATTTTCCAACACTTCAACCTGCAGCTCTGCTCGCTTATGCATTTCATAGCAAACATGTTACACACGCTAAAATGTTGGCAGTTATTTTATTAAACTAACAAATATTCATTAATGTATTGATAAAAAAATTTTAGTCTTTCCGATATAACTGAGATAATAACGTTTCAACGAATTAAAATAATTTAATTAAGTATCTTTCTATTAATATGAAAAATAGAAATTTAATTTCCAGGAGAGAGTAAAAAATGAATGAAAGCTTCGCCATTTCCCGGAGTGAACTATCACTGTAACGGTATTAACGCGAAAAACGGCCCTCGATGAATGGGAAGCCCCAGCGCGAAAATTACCCGAATTATCTCGAAATAGCGACAGAGAGTTCACGGCGCTGGGATTAATAAGACTGCTTGTTACGGGGAAAGGGTCGTATGTCGAAAAGCGAAAGCTACTAATTCGGCTACGGGCTATGTATTTCCGTGCGGCGAAGAATGTTACGATATTTAATATCCATAACAACTTATTTTCTCCACGAAAGTTCGATAATAAGCTACCCGCAATTTTCAACAAAGTTTCCGGATGGAAAACCGTAGCTTCTCGTGTACTTTCCGCTGCTATGTTGACGAGTACGACGCGCAGTAAGTAATTTATGCCAGTAGAACTTTTTAATATTAAAATGCGGATAGGTTATTGACAATTTTCTGGCTTTTCCGATAGTACCTCTTAAAATAACTTTACTTACTCGATTAAAAATCGAAAGAAACATTAACGCTTGTGAAATAAAGACACAATATGTATCTGAATTCTTAATACTTTTTCTTTATGAATTTTTATGAATTTCTCCATACGGCCCTCTATGATTTGCGTGGTTTAGATTTTTAATGTTCTCACCTCTTCAATTGTCTAATCGTGCGCTGCGCTTGGCGTAAAAATTAAATTCGTGATGAAATTTTAATGCAATATTCTCCATTATAATGTTTTTTTTCAAGAAAATTTCTTTTCTTGAAAATAATTAAAACTGTGTACATTGCACTATGTGGCACTTTAATTGCGAACATTACTTTTGCAAAACAAATTACTGCGACGCGGTTTATGTATTCCGGAGTTATATTTTAACTTTTAACATAGTGCTGCTCGTATCAACCTGCATAGCCGCTGGCAACAGAATGTTATCGCGGCTCACGATGATTATTGCAATCTTTCTTATTAATACTTGTTGAGTCTATTATTCTTATTAATAGATGACACTCATCTTTTTTTTATTTAACTCTCTTTTAGCTTCTTTACGTTATTATGTCGTTAGACTCTCTTCAAATTTTGCCTATTTCTGGAATTTTTCTCTTATCTGTTTAATTTTTCACAACTATTCCGTTCTATTCGCTTGTTAATCACATTTGCAAATTACATTTATGGTTTTAATTGCATTTATTATAGATGAAACTGTCACATTTAGGTCAAAAAAGCATTATGAAAGTCATAATTTACTTCAGAGGATAATTATTAATCAAAATTATTTCATGTCATACTGTATTTTCATTTGTTATACGTAGTTATTTTCGATACGTCACTTTTTAATGGGTTTTAAATGTCAATATAATTAAAGATCTTTTATTACAGTTACAAGTTTCATTCAAACATATCGTTATATGCACAGGGTAATGAGAAATCGGATAATCGAAAATTAATAGGTCAAATTACAACGAAATTGTTGCAGTTCATACATTTGTCGCATTCTAATTAATTTCATATAACTCGTTGTCCATAGATATGGCAACTTGGGAAAACAATTTCAAAAATGCGCAATTTTAGAGGTCTAATTTTGACAATTTCCTTCTATTTAAATCCATCGAATGACTATATGCGATTTTGTCCGCTTAAAACGAAGGAAATCATAATAAAAGGTGATGGTTAAGCTGATTTACTGTAACTCAATATCGTAAATTTCCTTGCCGTTAAAGTATAATCATATTACGCTGCGTTTCTTCTCATCAGCGAAGATGCGATTGATTGATACTTTATTATGAAAAAAGGAAAATCGTGATTCGCATTTTTTTTTTAAATAAAGACAATTCAAAGTGAAGAAAAAGTTTAAAAAATAAAAAATGTACTATAAACGCCTGTTTCAACGCGATGAGTCTATTTGAGTATTCTCTTTAATTTAATCAATTAGCAGGCCAATGTTGCATTTTCATGACGTCGAGTTATCCGGACAAACCTCGCGTATTGCATGAATATAAAAAAAACTCTAAATCGAGTAGCTTATGCAGCAGCTGGGACAGAAATTTCTGCAGAAGTATCATTGTCCTGTTTACCCCGTTGTATGCTGCTACTTTTAGCAAAAATTCATACGAAAATGTTATCGGGCGCGCGTGCATCTCGTTGGAAGCCCATTTGATACGGTACATTTTCTATATATACATATATATATATATATATATATATATAATGTTTCTAGACACACAGAATTCAAGTACCAAAACAGCCTGTTATGCGAGGATCGTAAAATATAAAAACAATAGTAAAAAAAAGCTAGTTCTTCTTATTTGCTCTCTGTAAAATCTATTTGCGCGAGAAAATGCATTCGAGAGAGAATGTGTGCCCCCTCTTTCCCCCCGCGTCGACTCGTCTCTCACTCCGTAGTGATCGATTCAATCAACATTTACGTCATCATTCTGTAAACTACCGGATAACCATCTCGACGCGATACTCAGCTGCCGATTACAAGATTAATTCAATTCACTCGACACGAATTATCGAGCGACGTTTAGTTTATTGATGAGATATAAAAATTTAGACGAATCATTTGGGCTCCACTTGTGTTTCGCATAAATTATCCCGTTGTCAATTGAAAAGAAAAGAAATGCGAAACTGGAGCAAATTTTAATACAGAACCAGGTCTTCACTCATTCTTCGCGCATTCTGCATCCTCGATATCTCAACGGGGG
>VBVQ01005534.1:0-11500 GCA_011636635.1 Tetramorium simillimum | reverse complement strand
CTCAAAATTACTCACTATAATAGGTGTAATTTTACATAAATTTTTTACAGTATAGGTTAAGATTTAAAAAATTATCTATATAATTTATCTATTTCTAAACCGTTCATACATCTCATAAATCTGTTCATAATAAATGCTAAAAAATATTTGTAAACATAAAACTGACTAAAGTGCTATAAGAAAAATTTAATTCTAAATTGAAAAGGTTCGGCATCGACAAATCTTCAATACAAATTTTTATGTGAGTCAAACAAATTTTTAGATTTAGATAATCCGCAATTTTCGATTTTCAAATTTTGAAATAGATAACATTATAATTTTATTTCAACTAATCATAAGTAAGCTTTGAATTTAAGAATGATTTAGAGATTCAATACAATTATAATTTTTAAAAATTTAATAAAATCTAAATGGACTGTACGATTTTCTTACATTGAATTCATTTATTACAAAAAATATTTAGACAATAATAATTTTTATACGACAATTTTAATTCACGCTTTAAAAGATTAGGATGATTGATATTATTATTCAAAGTAATTAAATATTGTAATAAAAAAGTAAAATTTATATTCCATAAATATAATTAAATTTATAAACAGTTTTATAGATTGTTCCAGAATAATCATCTACTATCATGCGATTACAACATGTATAATTAACTATATTTAACTCAAATAATTTGATTTTTATGTAATTATTTACTTTTCTGTAAGAGATTTCATGATACAAATGTAAATGTAAAAATTGTATACTATGTATAATACACAAATTCTTAATTAAAAAATTTATTTTCATATTACCCAAGTACCTTTTATTGAAAAGAACCTCACTAAAATCATTATTCATCAATAATAAAATAATATACACCTAGTGTACGATGTAAAATAATATGTAAAATATTATTACCTAGATACTACTTAAACTGTATGTTCTGCCTGTATGTTACCTTATGCCTTTATTATTATAAAACCATCTTTTGCTCAACATCAGATTTGTAATTCAATATGTCCATGATATGAGCATATCATCCAATAATGCATCTATAATAAATTAATTCACTGTCGATTCTGTCTACGTGTATTCAATAGCTGAATACATATACTTCTTTTGCATCAACTTCCGACTGTGAAAATTTCACACCCAACTACAAATATCATAATTATTTCATTCCAAGTATGATGTGTTTGTAATGCAAATTTATTAAGCGTTTTCATTATACAACTCTCTTCTTTTTCTCCTTTCTCTTTCTCTCTCTCTCTCCCTCTCTCATCGTGCACGAGATCGTTATTGCCTGTATGATTTACATCCACTGTTTAATAAGTCATCAATTTCATATAATTTGATCTTGCAGGATAACGTACGGTTGAAAACAGTTAATGAAATTAATCATATAAATTCAAATGTCCGGATGACAATTCATACAATAAAAATCACATAAAAAAACTTATGAAACTTTGTTTTTCTTAGTATATAAATTTTCTAAAATGTAACGTACATGAAAAAGGTTTAATAATTTCATATATAGTAATTAATAATTAACAATTTCATTTTGAACATGAAAGACGGAACATAAATATAGTCCAAGAAAATTGATAACTATCTTTGTTTAATAATCTAAAAATTTCAAATGAAAAAAAATGTTAGTGAAAAATTATACAATCCAAAATAATTTTGTTGTTCGTCAGAAAGCGTGATTACGAATATATAAATAACTCTAACATCAAATAGCGTTTATTGGAATTGACCAATTAACATCACGAATTATATGCTGTAAAATAAAAATTATATCTTCTACGTGATCTTGAATTGTCGTCTTAACGCGTTTCATCACATCATAGATAGGATATAAAAATGAATGAATTTGCGATTTAATTAGTTAAACGAAGTAACATTAATAATTATTTAATTTATTTAATTAATAAGTATTTAAATATCGAATCCAAAAATCTCTATTTCTGATTTAATTTATTATCAGCACAGTTTAAGATATTAGTTACTTTACCATACATGTACACATACATACATCTGTTTACATCTTATTATAGTGACCGAAACAGTGGATTCCTACATATTTCTTCCAAGAAAGAGACCATGCCTGACATGATGACTTTCTGAATAATAAACAGTCCGTACAGAATTCAATAACACTCGAGCAAATGTGTCAACTGCTAAAGACCTGCCTAAACTTTACAAACGGAACATTCGTCAGTCACGATTATCGAGCCATGTATTAAGGATGTATCGCCGCAGCAATATTTTATTTGGTAAATAATATTGTGTTATTTGCAATAAATTTTTATATTTTGTCGAATAAATAACGCTATAATATATTAGTTATCAAACTTTTAATTAGTGTTAACCTATAATTTATTATAAATTTGTTATAAATTAAAGTGTTATGTCATTAGGTACACAGACAATATGTTGTAAATTATTCAAATAAATTGCACAAAATATATCTGTCGTTTATATTTATACTTTTTCGAAAACTGTTATATTTCCATGAATTTTTATTACATATTATTAATTATTATTTTTATACTTTTCTACCAAAGAAATAATTTTCATCCAATTATCCACGATTTCCCCGCATGTGCATCAACATAGAACTTCTATATGGCCAGATACGATGTTATCTACACGACAAGGCTAACGAGTTGTCTCCGATCCTTCGCGCTATTGCTCTTTATTACGATTGGCCTCTCTCTCTCTCTCTCCGCCTTTCGCCAACGATCGCGGGAATTCTATCGCGAGCCGTTTCCGTATTCTGGACCACCGGGTAAGGAGATTATCTCGGAATAGCACCGGTCGCTGCTTATAACTGCCTCGCGAGCGGAATCGGCTCGTGCGCGCGGACGGCTTTGACAACGGTAAGTATCGTCGGTCTGCGATAACACAAAGTTGCGCACGATATCTTGCCGTAGAAGGATCAAAAGGTAATTTATTCTTTTTCTCTCTTTCTTCGGCGAATCTCCGTTTCAATTCAGAGAATATGCCTCGGTTCGCTTCAGGCGCTTCCGGTTAGTGTGAGATCAGATATCGTACAAGCTAATAGAACAAGACGACAATTTAAAGCGTCGAACCAGCAGATTAGACACTTGCGGTCTCGCCCTGAACACGAAATATAGGATAAGCTGCGCTTAAGCACTTTCCCATCTTTCGTGCGTTGACCATGTTAAGCGTTTACGTTTTGCCGCCAGATCATTTTCTGTACATATCTCTTCTTTCTCTTTTACATTTGTAAGTCGATTTCCCTATATGTTATTACAAGCAATATCATAACCAAACAGCTTCAATAAAATAGCTTTGAATATGTGATTATCATTTCCTTTCCTTCTTCAAATATTGCAAATCTCGACAAAAGCTGAAATCTACATTCTTCACGTAACTTTTTATACTATCTAATGTATAAAAATCAGGATCGAAAGATGTGAGATCACGGATTTCTGATTCCTCGTTGAACAAAAACTGCAATCTCTTCATTGCTTTCCTGACGCGGTTGAGACGAGAAATAAATTATGTTTATCTTCCTGAATAAAAATAAAAAAGAAAAACGATATAGACGACGAATCAAGTCTTATCCATAAAAATGAATATGAAATTCGTTCTAGCTGAGCGTATGTACGAGATACCATTTCTGCTACGTTGGCCGACTGGACGATGGTCGGAGCAAAGGCGCATGTACGACGGGTTCATCGACAATTTTATACCCGGTGGTTCATGTGAGGCCAAAGGCTAGCGAGTTATTAGCAGAAAATTACCGAGCGCTCGCGGTCTATTACGCGATACACGCCGAAGTGTCGCGCTTCGTCTCGGGGCCGTGAGAGAGTGATGCTTCGGGTATCCCGTACCGTGCCGTGGCCAGGAGCACAAGAACATAGCCCGTTTTCCAGCCGCAACCATCAATCGACGCGGGATCCGATCGTCCGGCATTGAATACGATGTCAGTCATTATCGCGACCGACCGATGACGACAACGCGACGTCGAACGGATACTGCGGCTATACGATCAACGTCCTCTTCCTTTAAGACGCGCGCTTAAACATTTTTTCTCGAGAATCTGAAGTTCTGCGATTACAAGAGAGGGAATCTTTTAAACAAAGAGCAATCTTCTCTCCTTTTGATCTTAAAACTCAGCGTTTTAAAATGCACAAAAGTGCAAATTTACGAAAACAAAAGCGTTCAATGAATTTGTCATTTGAATGTAAAACGTGCGATGCGGTCGTTCGATCTCGCTCGCGCACATCACTGGAAAATATTCCCCGTCGCGGAATACCTCCGGTATGTCCTCGAGTATCCTCTTTTCTCGTCGGGGGAAATCGTCGACCGGTGGAATCTCGTTCACTGACATTCCGGTCCTGTATGTGTGCAGCCACGCACGGCATTTTGCGCATACCACTCGTAGTATAACTGCGCTGCTAGAAACCCCCCCTTTTATTTTTCTTCTCCCTCCCTCCCGCTCCTCTCTCTCCCTCTCTCTCTCTTTCTCCCTGTTTTTCTTCCAAATGCAAATTGCACGATCAGTTGAAGCGGTGACTTTGCCGGACTTGCGGTTTAGGACAGTCATGCTACGCGATGATCCGACTTATTACTTTTAATGTCTCTCTTCCGCGTAGGCCATAAATTCGTTTTTATCACAACACCACGTAATACTGGCCGTCCGATCCCTAGCGCCACGTAAATCATTATCACAAAGACCACTTTTATCCACCCTATATCGTGCACCGCCCATAAAAAGAGATTTCTAAACGCGCATTTGCCAACTTTTTTTTCATGTATGTATCTTATTGTATCTATATAGTTGAAACATAAGGTATAATAATTATACGAATAATTTCACGGGATATTTTCATGGAGCAAAGATTATCGCAAAATTTTTATTTAAAAAGAAATTGATTCAATCTCATAATTAATTATTAAAACTAAAAGGTTATGTCTTTCACAAGAAAGATGAGCATGTTATAAATTCAAGAATATACTATTTGTGTATTAATACACAAATGTTTATTTCTCTTTCATTAAAACTTTTGCAACTTTTTTAAATTAAAAATTTGTTAAAATTTAAAAAATGAAATAACTCTTCTTTTATTCATAACGATTAAGACTCTTATAAAAAAAAAGAATTGTTAATTTTCTATCGGCATTATTGATCTTTAATTTTTTAGATATAAAATATAAAAATAATGTCCCATTATTATTATTATTCTTGTTTTAAAAAACAGATCCAACATTGGAGAATGAATTAAACAACTATGTCCTCGTATCAAGATACGAAGGAAAAGCCATGTAATCTTGTACCTGCTGATAAGTTAACGCAAGCAAGAGTATACCCGCGCGATAAATCGATGTCGAGGTGTAATTTCTGCGCGACGCAGGTATCTCTTACAAAGTAGAAAATTATAACTCATTTGGTTGGCTCGGAGAAAGGAATCTCCGATTCGCGCGGCGCACAAGTAGAAGCTTTTCCTGTTTTTTCCTCTCTTTCGTTTGCTAGCCGCTAATACTGGTTTCGAAGTCGCGTACGGCAATCGTGAGAATCACTAAGACGGCCCTTATCACTGTTGCCGAAAAATCGTTCATTTAATCACGATCATCAATCGTGTCTTTATCGTAGGAATTGCGTCTGGAGACACGCCGTTTGATATCAACGCTCAGTCCAATGTCCTCTTTCGCCTCTCTCGCGGTTGGTTGCATTCGTGGTATGTGCAAATGCTCGGCGATGTCACGAGAAGTAACTTCGTTAGGTCTCGCCGGCATTCGCGGTGAATTTTTCTTTGATAAGATCGTGCAAGCCGATTAGCCGCGGAGAACGCGATCGAACACCTGTAACGAACGCGGCTCGGTCGCGCGTTCCTTGGTGTCTGGCCGAGTCATGCCGATTCTCCAGTCGGAGCCTGCAGCGCCGGTTGGTCCCGGTACATTCGATCCTGCCGCGTCATAGACATTAAATGACAGAGATAGCGATTTCAATATGCGAGAGAGCTTCCAACGAGTACCGGATAGCTCGTAATCTTCTATGCGAAACAAACGGCCGTTTCGCGAGGAAAAAAAGCATCGATAAACCGGCGTATCTGAATAGAGAAACAATTACGCGCCATCGCGGACTGTCGGAAACGATCAGATGCTATCCGTGCATCTCGCGATCGCGGATGCGCTTTCGCAAATGCGATCGCGACTCGTCGCGTCTCGCCGGCGACGATTTCGCAAACGCCGCGCGGCAGGGGGATAATAAAGCGTCTCCGCCGACGATCGAGTCACGCGAGTACGCGGAAAAGTTAGCGCGCGGAAAACGCGACCACCCGCGGCGCGTTCGACCGCGCGAGTAGGCGTCGCTTCGCTTCGTACCGACTCATAGCACATGCTCAAACGAGTGGCTACGGTGTGGGAGAGCCGGTGCACCGATGGTGAACCCACCGACGCTCTCAGAAGCAACACTTTCTCTCTCGTCCAATCCTGAGGACACCCGTCGACCCAATTCGCGGAGCGCATTGCATCGCACTCACCGTCCAGATGTCCGTGATTAGGAAAGTCGCACTCTCGATTTTCGCAATGACGAGATTTGTGAAGAGAGGAGACGCTCGTTGAGAAAGAGACGACGGTATTTCTATTTATCTTATATCTATTTACTCCACGAATTTCTATCCGTAGAAACATTTTACAAATTCTTTATTTGTAAAAATTTACCATAAAAGCGTCATTATTTTTTTCAATACCGAAAGGTAATTAAAGTCAAAGCAATTACTTGAAAATATTAATATTAAATATAAAATATTAATATTAATATTATAACAGTGTAATTATGCAAATCTTGCAAATTGTATTTTACTTAATGCAAATTTAAAGGGATATAGTATATATTTAAAGAAAAGGTAGATATAACTTGCTGAGAATAAAGGATGTCATTCTTGATCCGCTCGCGAATCATATTGATATCGAGAGCACACTTGTGACTAATTAATCCGTTTAATCTGATAGGATGCATTTTATCCGGTCGTTTATGCGGGTCGCCACCGACATGGCGAGAAATTACTGCGAAATGATAGGTTCCCACGGATTCCTTCGTGCGGCAACCTACGTAAACTGCGCTAACCACTTCTCGATCACGTTATAATTCGTTCTACTACCTTTGAAAAGTCGTATAATTAATGACAAACGCACGCTCGATTATTATTGCAACGTCTCACGTAATGTCTACCTTATCACGGCGCATTATCGCTCAAATTAAATATCAAAGCAAAATAACACGCTACGTTAAGTGCCGCTTGTGTTAAACGCGCGTCGCAAACCGACTCAAATTTGAATTGTATGTTGCACATAGTACCAAGTATGATTTGTATACATTTTGCGTTTAATTCTTAACTGTCACGATTAAATTTGCGCAATCTATCTGCGACGTGGACGATTGGATTCGAGAGTGGTCTACTTTTATATTATCACCAGATCGAAAAGAGAGCAGTATTAATTCCATTTTGTATTAATTTGCTTAGAATTTATTCATAAACCACTTGCATTAAAAGGGCAAATTTCAACATAGGATATATGGAACCTTGAGAGCGACGCGACGTGAGGCACACAAGTGCGCTAGTCGAGCGATACGAAGCAGCCGCTTTTCCTTCGCCGAGAAGAAATGAGAAAGTTTGAAATGCGTGTTAATTACTGTTAAAGCACGTGTACACAAGCCGGGGAAGATCGCGAGCACGTGCACATACCGACCGACTAACCTACCGATCTGTCAGTACGCCTCTGCCACGATAATTTATCGATCCGCCTACGTAAGTTGGGATTCCATTAGTAGCTTATTAATAGCGAGTCCACTTCAAATGAGCATGTGAGCACGGGTTATACCGATCCAGACGACGCATCGATCATGCATGCGTGCTCTCTCCAAATGACGTATCTGTATGTGGATATTCCGAAACGTCCGTCTTTCGCAAATCGGTACGACGTCATTTTGCAACGCGTCATTAAGAACGTGCGCTTTCGTTAAGATGTCCATTTACTGCTGAGTTAACTGTTACAACGACGCCGCCGAGGAAACGAAGGAGCGAAGGAGGTAGAGAAGAAGGGGGAAAGAATACTCTCTTTGCTGCAAATTAAATTAATCGTCGCAGATATTGCTCGGAATTAATCGGTAAGATTGAGCTGAAGTGGCACATTCTGGTACATTCGCACGTTGCGATTAAATTCCTCGAGCGCATCACATCGATACTATTCCGTATTCTGCCTTCTGCGCGATTGAAACCTCGACAATTATCTCTACATTCTGAAATTGGAGAATATTATTATACTATCTGTCGCATTAGAAAACGACGAATAAGCACACCAAAGTTTCGCGTCTTCAAAAACGGATAATAATACTCTTTGCCTTCTTCGTCTTTGTTGTAAGACATTATTTTCTTCCATCTGCAAAATATTATATTTAAAAATGCAAATTTATTCTTTTTTAAATCAAAACTGTTTACCGTTGAAAAACCCAAAAGTGTTTTTCGGCATAAGAGTGTATCAAAATTTAAACTAGAACATATTAAAAGCACTAAATTATAGTACAAGTGTCTTTTTTTAATTACTCTTTTTTCTGGATATGGATATTCTAAAGAGCAATAAAATCAGCATTAAATCATTAAATCAGCATGTAAAGAATACTAAATTCTCCGCAATTTCGTATAATTGTACCTATTTCGGTATTTTAGCTTGATAGACATCAAAGTAACTCATTGTCAATATTATTGTACCATATTGATTAACGGCAATGCAGTGCGAAAGCCGCTTCCTCGGCGTTAAAGGGCGATCGCTGATGGCTATGAAAAAGGAAACCGATTAGAGGAAGATCCCGTCGCAAAAACGAGTTATTGAACGTTATTAGCACTTCTACTTGTGAAATTGATTATTTGTATGATAAGAGAGCGAGCACGCATGATGTTCCGCGATGGAAGACGACAAGGCGTCTCGCGCCGTCAAATCCGGCATTCCAGCGCAAGAGAGCTACCGCAAAACTATGCGATGAACGTTTTACGCGGAATATCCGTGAGATCAAACCAATTAACTTCCTTTTAACGCGCGCCTATTTCTTCCAGAACTTCATGCTAACCGCAAGATTTTTCCCTCTGTCGGCTGATTAGCGGAGCGCGGCGTCAGCTTACTACGTCTTTGATGTTCACGTTTGGAAAGATGCTTCCGTAGATTAGCGTCGTCGCGCGATAATAATCCCAAATCGATGACGACGACACCTCGCCTTTTTCGCGGCTTCATTGCCATCGGTGACCGAGTATCGCGCGAAGCCACTCCTCTACGCAAATCGCACATAATAGAACCACGATGACGGCGTGTTATCGCCGGAACTCTGCGGTGATCCGTAATAAATTATGCGACCCGCTGCTCGCCAATATCTCCGAGATTGTAACTAGTAGGAGATGGTGCCTTAGCCTTCGGCCCGTAAAATCAATCTAGCAAAGCGGCACGCCGTTTGTTCGGCTTTGAAAAATACTCGATTTATGATCATAGTCGGGTTGGTGATAGCATATTTTACAGTTGTTTGAGAAATTCTGCAGGAAAATAAACGTAAAAAGATTTAAACTTAGATTTAAACTGTGATAATCCGCGCCCGTATAAAACTGGCCTGAGACTAAGTGGCTAGTTAAAGGTAATCAGTATCGTCTATCTGGTTATTAATTGAACGCGCGACGACGACGGTTATGAGGCGCGGTCCGACTTGATAAAAGAAGCAATACGGGAGAATACCGCGGACACCGACGGTCGCGCTAATCTTAATCGCGGAAATGGTTAGACTTTTCAACGCGCAACACGAAAGGTGCGCGGAGAGAAGAAAGTTAGAATTACTGTGTTTATTTATGTCTTAGTGTGTAAACTCCAGTAGAATATGCACAGCAAGCGGGATGAATCTATAAAGTAATCTTGAACACATTTAGCTTTCAATGCTGAATTGCATATGTGAAATATTTCAAAATCGCACTCTCTTTCTTTTTAATAAACTTTCTCTTACAGCTTATAAATAACTAAACAAAGATGGCATAAATAATTAAATCGTGAAATGAGACTAAAATAAAGAATTGCAATTGTTCATCGATTACATTGCTTTGTTACAAGGGTTACCGTAATTTTTTTATCGAAGCTTTTATTCTAATACTAGAATTAACACTGAATGAGTGAATGTAGCTTTTCAAATTCAATAATAATTTCAAAATATTAAAAACATATTGACTATTGAAGAAACTGCATAAAAATACAGTTAATGCTACGTACGTGTGCGCGTGTGTGTTTCGGACATAATAACTTCATAAGAATAATCTGCGTCGAAGTCAAAGCGCGTCGGGACGGCTTAAAAATCGCAGAGAATACGCGCCGTGAAATAACCTAACGACTCCGGGGCCCACCACGATGAATGGTGCCCCATGAGGGTCATATTTATCCATCGACGAGCACACGGCGGAACGCTGAAATTGCCTTGTTCTCGTAGTGCAAGTGGCCGCACGCGAGTATGACTTCAGATTCTTTCCCCTTTTCATGACAGCGATTGTTACATCTATTTAGACTAGGAAATGTACCATTGTTGATACTATTATTCTATTCTGTGATCACTAGTACTTCATTTAAAAACGATATTAACCGGTTCACTGGTAATGACTCATATATGGGCTGAAAAAAGAGGTGCCACAACTGGTAATGACTCACATATGAGCATGAATAACTCTGTCAATTTTTAACGGATTTGCATTAAACTTGATATACTCCTGTTTTTTTAAAATAGTGATTATAAATCCGGAATCAAATTTAAGAAATTTATAATAACGGATACCGTTAATTATAATTGTCGGCTTCATGTAATTATAATTAACAGTATAATTAATTAAGAACAATTTTTTCCAAAAAACTATAGTTTATGTCACAGATAATATATATAATATATATGTTACAGATATTAATTATTATTAATATCAGATTATAATTAACAGATTATAATTATAAGATTATAATTAACAGATTATAATTAACGGTATTCTATTATAGAGTTATGTTTTGAAACTTCTTTCCGAAAATTTTACTAAAAAGCCTATATTATCTGTAACATAAACTATAGTTTTTTGGAAAAAATTTTTCTTCAGAGAGGAAAATATGGAGAACGGACGAACAATATGGGACTACTGGGAAAACAGTAGAATTTCCCACTCTACCTTATACATTCCTTCCTTGTTAGAGAGAAAGGTGGACAGTATCTATTGTCCATCATTTTTATCTGATCTTATCTATTAATGATTATGCTCGGTCTATGGGAATAACAAAGTTAGTCACGTGAAGCCGACATATTGGATGTATCATTCTGAATTTTAAAACTTTGACTGCGGATTTGTCATCAATGATCTAAAAAACCTTTCATAGATAAAGTTCCATGTGAAATACAAAATTATTTGCTCTCGCTAGTTTTGGTACAAAATATTGATTTCGGGTAAACCAGTGAATCGTGTATTAAAAAATATAGTTC
>VBVQ01005533.1:0-11486 GCA_011636635.1 Tetramorium simillimum | reverse complement strand
TAATTATATGTATTAAAATATCCGAATTATTCTTTTCTCATTTTAAATTGTTTTGGCATTGAAGTTTACTTACAATTAGAAAAAGAATAAGAAGAAAATTTAATGACATAAATTTCTCATTATTAAAATTCTTTAATCTTTAAAAAGTTGTAATTAAAAAAATCGTGACATTAAAATAATCATTATTCTTCTGATTGCGAGAAGTTTTTATTAAAAAACTACCTTTAATTTGTCACACAATAGTCATTTAACAGTCACATAACTAATTTTCACACATATGACTGATCCCTTTTATCATTAGTAAGTAGCGTACATGTTTCTTGTTTTGTGATTTCATGCTAATGCATGGCTGTTATTCTCGAGATAAAACCCATACGATGCTTGAGACAGCCGGATGAAGAGGCAGAAACACGCCCGGAAGCAGGTCGTTACTGCGCATAACGTTTATACACCAGTCGTAGTAGAAGGAATCTAGTATTTTATAAGTATTTTAATCAACTGGCATGCCAGTGTATTCCGGTTTTCTATCCGGTTGAAATCCGAGCTTGTGTAACATATTTAAAAGAAATATGTTCACAAATTACGTAATAATTCTTGTTCATTAGCCAAATTCAAAGATTCGTACAAGTTATCTGTAATAATGTGAATTAGGGAGGGAAAGTGAGAACATTGTTCAATGCTAAACAAATCAAAATGAGCAAGAATCGGACTTAAAGTTGGAAGATTTTCGATCATATTAAGACAAGTTATATTAGCTATTGATGTTAATTTCAACAATGCATTTGATATCGAAAAAAAAATGACGCGATCGAAACCTAACGAAGATAATATTCAGAGAGAGAGGGAGAGAGAGAGCAATTAGTGTTACAATTCTCGTAAGTCAAATTCGCGCAGATCGCTGTTTGAAGGACACTTATTCGACTCTAATAACCATCCTTCTTTTGAGATGAAAGCATCTTCACGGAAAATCTGTAGTCAAATGCCATCGTCTGGAAGCTTGACAAGTGGGCAAAGCATCTTTGATCTTTCGCTCGTTGCAAATTCCAGATACGCGGCCGCGAAAATGTCAAAGATCTTAGACGTTCGGGAAGTATTGTTATTTTCCAGCGATTTAAATTTCTATCGTCAAAATTGGAACTTGTTCAGTTAAATATCTAATACACCTGAAGAATTTAATATTTATTGTTGAACAGTTATCGATTTGTTACTGAAGAGATTTAAATGTTTCATCGGTCGCTGGTCGGGATACGAATTCCACGCAAAGAAATCCTCTTGTATAATCGCATTAATTGTAAGTAGTTTGATCCGATTCTCCGAGATATCGCAAAGTTTTTATCGATAAAAGTTCAAGACTTAACATCATATTCGATTACGTGACATTTAACTTGTGATTTTCTCTCTTACTTACGTTAATAAAACACTTGTCCTGACGAAGAAACGTATGTTTTGATAAATTCGAAGTCAATCAAATTAACAAATTACATTAAAACACGATCAGATTTAAAATAAATTTTTTTAAATTGAAACACAGATATTTCTAAAGATTGTATTGCGATGAGACTATCCCGCTTGAACTCTTTTATATTCCTACTTGATTAATTTTTCTCTTTCATACTTGATTAATTAATCTTATAATTTTATGCTTAATTGGTTACCTTTGAATATCGTAAATTTTTGGATAATGAAATGAGCGTTTAAAATTTTCTTGTATTAATACTTATATATATAATTGAGTACTTATACGATTAAGATTGAATCGCAATATAATAGTGTCAGAATTGTAATGCAAGTATATATTTTCAATTACAATGGTACTCTTATCGAAATACTTAAATCTGTATATACCTCTTTAAAAAAATGTAGATTTAATCTCTGTAGTATTAATTTGAGTCTTAGAGCTCTAATTTTGAACTTTCTAGAGTGCAATTTTATAATTACGTAAGGTATTATGTTTAAGGACATAAATTTTAAAACAACTTTTACTTGATACTAAATTATACAGATACTATCTATATAATTTTATACTGTTGACTTTTTCTCAAATTCGTTTGCATGTTATTAATCTTGTTTTATGCAAGAAATAATTTTCCTCGCAAGACGTGAAAAAGTGTTTCATTTCAAGAATATTTAATTCTTGTTTGCGAGGATAAACCACTTTGGATGCACTTTTAATGGGTTTTATCTGACTTTGCGTGAATGGTCAACAATCATCATGACAAAACAAATTAAGTAGCAAGTTTTTTAATTGCCAGTTTGTGGTCGATCAAAGATACTTTTGAAGTTAAACATTCGTTATTTCCCACGACTGTTGGAGGGTTTTCATTCGCAGTTTATTCAGCGGCAAAGTTCGATGTACGTATATAGATATTCAGAAGTACTTTTCGTGTTCGGAATAATAAACCCGAATCAAGCTCGAGCTCCATTGTCTCAGTGTGGAGAAATATAATTTCAAGAGTCCTTTATTCCAATAGATGAAGATTAATTGAGTGAGCACGACCTTGGAAGTCGCAACATCATGCAACAAACACGAGGAAAGTTTCAAGGAAGCCTTGAGTTCGGATTAGTGTCGCGATCTCGTCGGGGATTATACGTTTCGTAAATCCCTAAGGCGCGAGACAATATCTTCGCAATTTGTATAAATTTCTAGATTCCTTCATTTAAAATTTAAAATTTATCAAAGTTACAAATTCGCTAGACAGTGCATACGAAAAATTGCCGAAGATGACTAACGTGCAACGATTAAGAGTATAAAGTTCGTACAGCGGGTGATGCAGTTTGCTTCTCGGCTAATTCTAATTCGCGATAATCCGAGAGATTAGCCGATTATATAATTGTAACGATACAAAATTATAGTTACGCGTACACAAAGCCGGCGGCGGTGGCGGCTAAGTCTCTAATCCGATCGAAACTAGAGACCGACCGGGATGCGTGCTGCGGTCGTCTTTCGTAATGATCTATCGGCGCCGACAGCAACTTTGCCCTGCGGTTAGATGCTTACGGTGGATGAAGATGGATGGGTTTCCGTAATTTTGCGACGGGGCCAAGAAATTGTATTACGACTTTCGTACCCGGTCGAAACAACGCGGCTCCCGCTATCTGACTTATACGGACTGTAATAAAGCAGATGCGTGGGGCAGCAAGAAATAGGAGGTAGCAATTCGAGGATTGACCTTTTAAGTAGGGGACTTAGCACCGTCATTCGCGTTTACGACAAGCATTATGGGTACTTACTTTAGACCGGCAATTATCTCCATGGCTGAATTAAAGTTTCCGGTATTCCAACAGGTTAGCGCGACGCGTAGAAGGCAGGACAGCACCGCCTGCCGTTCTTCTACCGTGGCACCGCTGGTGATCGCGTGGGTGACCCATGAGCTTACCTGGTTAACAAACATGATAATTTTATGATTATCTTATTTGCGTTATATTGTGCGCCGCTGCTCTCTATAATATCTAGGACGCGAATTTCGGTATCGTTGAACTGGATATCACGATATAATTTCCAATATATGTTTCCGACAAGTCCATATTTATTTTTGTAATTGTAATTTATTTCGGTAGAATAATTCACGGATCTTTTCGCCTTAGTACAAACAGTTGGTAGTGAAATTTATCAGGTTCATTGTTAATTTTTTAGCTCTACAAGGGACGTTTGAAAACTTGACAAACACGACAAGTATATTTAGCGATGCAAAAATGATAAGAGATATATCATTGGCGACAATTGAAACATTAGCTTTAATTTGTTCTATCACGGGTCTAATCTTTATCGATTTTCATGTATTATAACATGTTACAAGTTATCGCGTTGTAAGGAAGTCACGGAAGGATGCGTTTGTCCGCGAGAGGTGTCCAAAATTTTCCAACGGCTCTCTATTCCGAGGCTTTTGTTTAGCACGGTGATAAAGAGAACAACGTGAAAAGCGGAGAATTTCAACCTTGAGCGAGGATTTAAAGTGGGAAATGGCAGTGGGGACGGCGAAAACGAGTTGCGAGGTCAGATGATATCCGTACGCGTGTGAACGTATGTGTGCGTGGATGCGTGTGTGTGTGTGTGTGTGTGTATGTGAGTGAAGTGGGTGAAAGTGTCTGGTGAAAACGTACGGAAAGCCGTTGGAGAAGTGGATACCTCATTAAAAGCGGCTGATGAGGGTTTCCGCGAGGCTGAAAACCGTGGGGAGATTCTTGGCGCGGAACGCTTTTCCTACACAGTTGTGATTCGTGTTTGTTACTACCCTCGTAGTTTAGTGCCGGGTTTCTTCTTATTCATACATTAAGTACTAATAACGCTTCGCTGGTTAAAGAAGAAACAGTAGTTTACAGGCTTCTACCGCAAGCTTTCTTACGATCGAAAGGTATCTGCGTGCAATTGAAAAATGCGAGTACAGAGGAGGGATAGGAGAGTTAAGGGGATAATTAATGCACCTCATTAAAACGATCGATGAGGATCTGCACGGTGGAATACACCGTGGCAACAGGCCGAGTTATTTCGTCCTCAGTTTGGGTCGAGCTGTTGGTGGTGCTGGGGTTACTGCAGCTGCGACTCGGCGACGGGGGTGGCCTGGCAGGTGGTTTCTGCAACGTGGTCTGATCCTGCGCCACGTGCCTTAAGTACTCGTGCGGTGGTACCTGGTAGAATAGCTGGTACTCGCTTTCCGTCAACCTGAGCGCCACCTCCTCGGGGAAGTGCAGCAGCTTATGCAGATCCTCCAGCTCCTCAGAGCTCCGAGGCGGCTGCGGCTGCGGCCGCTTCTCCAGCTCTGGAATTGTTTATCAACATGCCTTTACTTTCTTGCACTATTCATGACGTGATATGGAAAAAGGAGAGCGAAAGGGAGAAAGAGAAACAATACGATCAATGCAGCTCTATCTAAGATAGAATGAATATTGTTCGCCATCATCGTCAACTTTGTTATACTCTATTCTCATCTCACTCTTATCATATCCTAACGATATTAAAACTGAAGATTTTATAGTTTATTAAAGTTTAACAGACTTTTCTAAAAAGAGTTTTCTAAAGTTTGCTAAAGTTTAACAAACCTTGAAGTTTTTTAAAAGTTGGTTAAAGTTTTGATATTAGACATATTATTATGTTCTATATATTATATTAATCTTATTTATACACGTTCGTTTGTGATTAACGTTGCATAACATTTTTTAATCTCACGCGATGTATTTCACGCAGTCTCAGATTTAATGAAGAAAAAGTTCTTAACCGATATTTTAACCGATATGCCATTAGCGTTATTAAAGGATTATAGGTTATTATAGGTTTAATTTTATTTAATGATAGCGCAGATAATCACAGGAAAATGAGACGATAGAAAATCATATTAAAAATTAACATGAAAAAGATAGAAGAAAAACAAAAGATGAAAAAAGACGTAAAAAGAGAAGAAATACATATTACTCTTCAATTGTGCATTAACTGTCGATAAATACAAAAGAGTTTATTGATATTATTTGATTTTCGGTTAACTATAATAATATTGTGAGAAAACCAATAACGTATTTGCATATCTATCTGCGCGGATAAAAGTTCTGTAGGTCTGAATGCAAAAATTAACAATTTTACTTTCACAATTATAGAAATATTCGCTCCTCTTATTTGTTTGTAACACGCCGTAGTTACTTTCAATATGATTGTATCAAAATTTATACATAAAACGCGCGCTGCAATCAGGTCGTGCCTAATGAATCGTGGTAATCTTCATATTCAATTACATTTGAATTCGATATTAGTACAATATTTATTAAATCGCCCGAATTATGATTTAAATATGCGCAAATCCGAAATGAAGTTTGCAGATGATTAATGATGTGTATTTCACTCAATTTATATTTCGCGACCATGCGTTTGACGAACGCGTCGCCGGCGATTGACGTTTCGAGCGTGCCAGTTTGCGAAAGAAACACAGCGCAATTTTTGCCCATCGTTTAACATTTGCCGCGCGAAAAGGTCAGTTCAACGATGGTTTTTTCGCTGGCGCGAGCGATGCACGAAATTCAACGCGACCGTCGAATAAAAGCGCCTTTTAGGTCTTCGATGAATAATTCCGCGCTGCGGGTATCGTTTATGTTGAAGTAAAAACACAGTTCACGATATTTTGTATTTCGACACCCGGTACGAAGCACCAGCGACTCTGAAATATAAGCTGAAAGGATATTACGCGTTTGCGTAATCGAGGAAATTTAGAAAATGATATCGCAGACCCACTATTAATAAGTATTTAAATCGCTCTCTCTCTCCCTTGAAAAAAAAAAGTAATACTTGACGTAATGGACATAAATGCTGTGTCCTTTCCATCGAAGACCAGACATTCAGTTTATGGAACACCTTACTGCAAAAATTGTAGGTGCGAAACGTACTGGTAAAACGCGCAAAGTTTCCAACAACTTTTAAACCTGACCCAGTTCCCTTAGAGACGATTAAGAACGCTGCGTCTCGTTAGAATCAAGCACCGACATAATGCGTGCTCGGAGACGGCGCAAAATTATGCGAGTGCATTCATTCGTAGCGACATTCGTAGGATGCCACGGAATAATTCGAGGTATCTCGAATATTGCGAGCTTCGTTGTACTTGCCTCTGGCAGCACAATAATATGCATGTATACGTTATATATTCTTTTCCTCTCCTCCCTCTCCTCGTTGCTGGTAGTTATTTTTCCTCTACTTGTGACAATCATTCCCTATGCATATTTTGTTGAATTGGAAAATTATTGTGGATTGCAGCACGTTTCCTGTATTCCCGTATAGCGAGAAAGGCATTTTTTCGAGTCACTTGCCTTTTACGTTATTGAGGGGAATAATTTTTTTTTTTAATTTAATGCTTCGATATAAGCACCATGCCTTCGGCGAAATTGAAACGCGAGCTGGGACATACATATAACCGCGCGGTACGAGAGAGTACAGGACAAAATTTCACATTCGTCGATATCTCCTTAATTTAAACGCGAATGCAAGCGGAATCTAATATTCACGCAGCTAATTCACGCCCCGGTACGGCGACGAACAAAATGAGAAAAATGATTTCATCGCGTAAAGTATGTCCAAGCTATACATATGTCCTATTGAAATTTCGATAATAATGTGCACAACGTAAACGGACGTTTCAAGTCGAAAGGGATCTTGTTTCAGACAATTTGAATACAGAATATTCGGAGGTAATAAGGTCGCTTTATTTTCGACATCGAGCTCCATCTTCTTGCTCCTTTTCTTTCGAATCAAGGAGCGAAACTATTCAATGCGCATCCTTTACGAGTGCGTCTCGCAAGTATTCCGTAATTACTCCGGGCGGAATTTATGACGCAAAGCTTACCGAGGATAAGTAGGACGCCGGACCCGCTCTGTGCGCCGTGGCGTTTCTAACCCGCGGGACGCAATTTCTCGTGCGATGTTTGCGGCGTGCATACATCTTAAACGAAGTAATTGCCGATATCGCGATACACCGTTCTTGTTACCGTTGCGCATTGCTCTTATACAGGGCGATTATCACGTAATATATCGCGCGGGATGGACTCTGCGTGTACACGCTCGTCCATCAACGTCTTCGGGCAAACGGTCCGCTAAGGATCTTAAACCGCCGTGCAAACACGCGCCGAGTGTGGACAGAGTGGCCGGTTAAATCCTGGCATGCCCCGGCCGTGTTCGCAGTCAATTGGCGGACCTTATCAGATAGTAGTGCGATAACCCGATGAAGAGATTAATCAACATATCGGATCATGAGCATAAACCGCTCCTGCATAATCGCAGCGTACAGCGATGGTATCTTGTTTGTCAAGCAATCGTGTCAAACTTAATGGTATAATACCCACACTTCTGCAATTCCATATAGCGTACGCCGTACACCGTTGAAAAGTTCGTGAACAAAATGAACAAAACGCAGCCTGCAACTTGTACTCTTGTCAACAGTTTATTGCTATTTCACCGACAACATTTTCATTTCTTCTTTATAAATTGACGAATGATGTATGATGTAAAAAGAAGTTTTTCTTTTAGTGATTTTGTCCGCTATTAAATGGAATTTACTCGCGAAGCCATTTACATTGACAAAGTTATAAGATGCCCCCAAGAGCATCTTCTATCTGCGATTTATACTTACTAACAATGAGATGAAAATTTGAGTTATACATTGAATTTTCCAATTTAGGATAACATCGAAAAATATTGTCATCATTTCGAAATAAGAAATATGTTAAGGGAATTCAATATTATCTCGGAGCAAAGCCGCTGTTCTTCAATACACGAATGTAATTATTCGCCAGAAATGTGCGCCAACGCGGCCACGACAAGTGCTCACCTTATCAGGTGATGGTGCGGCCACGTGGGGTGGAGGAAGTGGAAGTGGCTGGGTCCGTTGCCGTCGACGGGGATGAGAGAGCCTAGTTCGCTGCTCCGTGAAATCGCCGGGGCCCGCCGGTGGAATTAGTCCGACGACCAGGCCGGGTGATCCCCGCGTAGTTCCGCGGTCTGCATCAGGACGGCTCCATCGATATAGAGTCGATCGGGAAGCCCTTCTCACGCCTTCCTCCACCGAGCTGCTCCCGCCGCGATCGTCGCCTCTCGGCGTTCTCCTCCTCAGGCCTGGCAACGCGCTGACCGCGATCTACGAGAGGAAAAAGAAATATAAGTCGGGCTCGAAGTTAAGAGACCTGGATTTATTATCGAGAGTAGGAGAGAGGAGAATCAGGAGAGCGATTCGAGTAAGGACATTGGGAGAGCGAACGATTTATGGCTCTTCGAAGGACCTAAAGTCCACCGAAATCCGTTCGAGTGTACCCCACGTCTCGTCTTTCTCGCGTTCTCAGGAGCGAGATCTCTTTTTCACGGACTTGCATGAGTAGATTTATCACAGAGATTTTTTGGAGGGTGTCAAGTTAATCAGCTTGCTTGTCACAGCTTGCGAATCAGTATATTCATAGTTGGAAGCGGCATTGACATACTTGAGAAACAATTTACCAGAGAAATATGAATAAGGATATTTGTACGAAATATATGTCTCTCAGGTTTTCTGATAATTATATATTGTATAATTACATAATGGTAATTAATGAAGTTAGAATAGAAATATATCGAATATTTCGGTAGAGATATTTCCTAATTGTGTAAAAAAATCGATAGTTACTTCACTATCGATAGTGTTTATTTTTGTACTCGAAGCAATGTCTGGTTCTCTCTTCACGTTGTTTTACATCAAAGAACAAAAGATCGTTACGATCACGTTGAAAGAATGATGCTTCGCGTTGGAGAAAGAACGTCACGAACCTCTACCATCTAAAGAGAAGCCTAAAGAATAAAAAGAAATGTGGTGAAAGGAGATGGCGTAGGAGCGTTCGCTGTTTTTGTTAAAATGAACTGGCTTCAAGCCCAATTCGTATTGTTGTAGCAGTAGAGATTCGCGTGTGCTACTATCGAGATAAAAATACATTTACGGTCTCCTCGCGGCCGACCAATGAATGTTTTTATTCAATTTTCTTTTTTTCTGCCATTCAATTAAGTTCAAATAGAAAGATAGTATCGTGTCACATATAAATATTCTAATATATTTAATGTTTCTTATAAATTTACAATATATTAAATTTTTTTGTAAAGTTTATATTTTCATATTTTATATTTGTTTTATTTTATATAAAGTATGTAATTATATAATAATAAAATATAATAAATATATAATAAAATAAATATATAATATATAATAAAATATATAATAATAATACTAAAATATTAATTATTTATAATGCAAGTAGAAATTCGTTAGTTTATTACAAGTTTAAAAATATTCAATGTTATTTCATTCGTTGTATTTCATGTTCCTTTTATTATTTTATTTGTATTATTTGTATTACGAATTGACAAATTAATCAAATAAGAGCGATTGCTTTTCGGTTTAACATGCATTTCGAATTTCATTCGAGTTTGATATTCAAAGAGAGTTGAAATTCCGTTTTGGAAAACAGTATTGCATAAACGCGATAGGCGTATTTCAAACATTATCGGTCCTAGTGTTGTCGCACACGGTATGCACATTCATTATTCGCCGCGGCGGAATTAATCAGAAATTCGTCCCGCAAGTGCTCGCATTCACACCGAAAACTTCCGCGTCGTACTCGCAAGCGCGCGAACTCGCCGCCGCTTCGCGACCGTGTTACGTGAAACTTCGCGAAAGTGCGGACGCTCGTTAATCCATAAAGCGGCGCGGTTTCGCAGGCTGCACCTGCAAGCTGTCGCTGACGGAATGCGCCGGCGTGTTTCACCTTTAAACTTCGGTTTGATAGGGCTCACGAAGAGCTACACTTGACGGCTTCATTTTGCGATGCCTCTCCTGATGTGTTAGCTGTTTAGACGCGATTGAGATGATTAAGTGTGAGATCAGATAAATTGTTTGATAACACCAAGTCGTAAGGATGTAAGAGTAAGCTGTGAGAATAAAAATATGATACGCCTAGTTTGTTTCTTTATATCAGCACGACTTGCCGGCCATGATAAAATATCTGTTTTACATTTTTGGAGATATGAATCTGTGAAGAAATTCAGCATTCATAATCGTTGTGAAACATGAAACTTATGAATAATTTATACTCCGAGCAATAATAAGTTTACTGAGTTGGAATAAGTATACAAAATTCGCACAGAAACATTATTATTAGGCTATCAAGAAATAGCCCGACTGAAAATGGTATCTTCTCTAAAATGCTTGTAAAATTGATAATCTTGTTCAGTTACGCGATTGTGTGCTAAATAAATGTTTGATGGATTTCAATTCTTCACTTTTCGACCGCGTATAGTTTCTTGAATCTTGTTCTCTCTTGAATGATAATCCTGTATGCAGGAAGTTACGAGTCGCGGTGGTGAAGAGACAGCGTTCGTCGTATTGCACACCAACACAATTATCCGTCAAGAGTTGCTGTTGGTTCTTTGGTAACTCAGTGCATGGCAAGGAATACTTTATTAGTCGCGGTTAATGATCAACGATGGATGCGCTCGAGTAGCGGTAAAGCGAAGTTTAACTCCCGATTTCGCTATCGAGGACACTTCCTTGAATCGATTCGGTTCGAATGAATCACCGAGATTCCACATTGATTCTGGTAGCTATATGTGGCACACGTATAGCGAATAGCACGATGAATAGCGTCTACTAATTTCGTGAAATTCTCTATCGTTTGATCGTATAAATCTTGCACCCGAGATAATGATCTTATATGATCATAGGGAAAAAATGATGAGATGTGGGAAAAGTTGGAGATTAGTTGAGGAAATATATCCGAGTAAAAGTAAACTTTCGAAAATCTCATAACAGGAACGAGAGAAAAATGAGATAATGAATTATTCAATTAGGAATATTTATTTAAGTTTTAGTTTCATACTTCGTCATTATTAAGATGTATTAAAAAAATAATGAATTTTAAATGTACATAAAAGTGCATAAAAGTCTATTTTTTTATTATTGATCTTTCTTATCTTTTTGAAGAACGATATAATTATATAATTA
>VBVQ01005532.1:0-11508 GCA_011636635.1 Tetramorium simillimum | reverse complement strand
ATATATATATATATATATATATATGTATATGTATAAAAGCGCGCGCCCGCGCATTTGCTTTTTTTTTCGTTCGCGCATTGTAATTAGCATACTTGCGGCCCTTTAGCACGATCCTTCCGCCGACAAGCGGTGACATTATCGTGGTCGTTGTCGCGCTTATCTCCGTCCGGTTATCGTCGGAATTTTGTCGCGTTACAATCGTTAGAAAATGTAAGGCCAAGTCATGCAATATGTAATTCCCGGACTATTTCGGAGGGCCCGGACTGTTGAAGCGCGACTGATTACCGGCGGAATATTCACGATTCCGCAGCTGTGTACATCTACGTCGCGCGCGCACGTGTGTACATATACACGTTGTATATTTCACGAGAATTTGTACACGGCCGCCGCCGCCGCCGCCGCCGCCGCCGCCGCCGTTTGGTTTCCTCTAATCAAACAACTGATACAATGCCATCGGAGAGAGAGAGAGAGAGAGACTCGTCTTATCTATGTAACCATTCGGCATAGTATCCTACTTTAGAGAGAGAGAGAGAGAGAGAGAGAGAGAGAGAGAGAGCCTCGCTAACGTTCTCGCGCTCGAATATTCCTCGCACTTGCATCGTAAAGTCGGGATATCCCCGAACGCGAGAGCGCATCGATACTCGGGCGAAACGCAATTTCTGTCACGCGCCTCGCCGTTTGGTCGCGGCACAGCAGAGAAAACGCGTGCTCACACAATCCGCCGGAGTAAATTCCGCTGATCCCAGTTCAATCCTCTCCTCAGCCCTCTCTCTCTCTCTCTCTCTCTTTCTCACACACACATACACACACTCTCTCACACTCTATCGCGGAGTTCTTTTTTCGCATGAGCAACACGCGGAAGTAGCAGATGTGCCCGCGCGCGTTCGGCAAATCCAAAAGGAAAGAGGCCAAAGAAGCGCGAGAGAAGCGAAGGGGATCAAACTTTGCGCCTGCTCCCTTCTTCTCTTCTTCCTTTTCTTTCTCCTCCTTCTCTGCTCGGAGCGAGAGAGGGAGGGAGAAAGAGAGAGAGAGAGAGAGAGACTTATCTATGTAACCATTCGGCATAGTATCCTACTTTACTCTTCCGCGTACGTACTCTCCGTTTTGACAGCGCGCGAGGCGCGCGAGAAGCGAATCTCCGCCACGCCGGCTGCGAAATCCCCCGCGTTTCGTCATAGTCACCCAATTCCGCGGCGTACGCGCGGCCGGGATGAAATATGCTCGACTAACCCACGCTTACGTACGTTATCCGCACGGGTGTTACTAGGATATTTACGATATTTCGAGATTGCGGAGTATCGGCTTTTTGAGGAGAATAACTCGTAACGCTGGTCTTACTTTGCGAAAGAAAATATCGGGGAAAACTGCGATTGATTCTTTCGCGAGAAATTATCGGGCAACGCGGTACGTTTCGAGAAAATCGTATTATACCGCGTAATACTGCTGATATTTACGATATGCTCGTGTATTCAATCAAAATATTCAAATAAAAATACCGATATTCTCTTGTTAAATTTTAAGCGAAATATTTCATAGATATGATATTTTGATATCGAGACATTAATATTTCGACTCGGATATTGAATATATTATGTCGGATATTATATATTACTCGATTACGGTGACGTATCGATTCATTTTTAGGGGAAGTACCGTACCAATTTATTTATAATATTTCGTGTTAGGATTATGAGTGGAAATATCGGCGTACCGTTAAATTTAAAGCGTCTGCGCGTATACACGCGGCGCGCGTATTACTTCCGTCTTCGCAGGCACGAAAGCCGAAAGCGGGTATTGCCGCTACTACCCTCTCGTTCGCCGCTTACTAAATTAGTGCCGTCTCCGACCCCGGAGCTCGCTGCGATGCGACCTGTTCCTTATCTGTAACCACCATGCCGCCACCACGGACCGGTATCCACTATATCATCCGACTGGCACCCTCCACGGACTTTGTGCCTATCTTCCCCCCTCATCCCGTTTCCTCCCTCACGCACACCGGCGTGAGCACACAAACTGCCGTGGATTTGGTTACCGTGAGCCGATGCGCCAGTTAAGCGGGTCTGTTCGGAACATATGCTTTGGTATTAATTTCCCTATAGTCTGCTGATATGCGCGTTTTGACAAGCGTATTCAACGTCGTGGGCAACCAAGCGAGTACGCACCTATTAACCTTTCGAAACGCGCCTCTTCACTGCGCTTCGCTCGCAGCGATAATCCATCGACTTTTCTAAAGCTATCGGATATTCCTTCGATTATAGATTTTTTTACATTATGTATCTTTTATAACTAAACTTTAAATTAAAATTTCATTACATCAGATAACGGGGAAGTATTATTTATTTTCATTTCTATCATTTGACACGAAGGTTTAAAAAGTGTTAACGTTATTAAGATTGTTATTGAGTTTACATTAATATAGTAATCATGTTTTAATGAACATATCAGTAGATTTAATATTTTATGTGCAAACAAGAACAAAATAGACCGTAATGCAGAAAATGTTACATGAAGAATGCTATAAAGAAAGACTATAAAGACAGTTCCCATGGCAGAATGCAATCATTAATAAGGTCCTTATAAAAGTTTACAACCATCGTTAAATTTCAGCGTCGATTCTAGAATATAAAAGGTAATACTTCTTCTTCAAACAATCAGAATACGCTATTACGGGCGGGCGGAAGTTGTTCCTTATGTTGTTGTGCAAGTACCTACTTACGGGTTTATACATGTACTTGTAGAACATATCGAAAGCGGAATATTTTCTCCTAGTTACAAATTCCTTGTAGAAGATTTAATGTTTGAAGGTTTAATCAATAATTTGGTTGGTAATCATCTACTTTGTTTACAACCTTTTAGCTTTCAGTACGGTGAGTATTAGCTGAAAATACATGTATGGGAAACATACATGTAGTTAATTTATAATGTAGGATTTAAAAAATATAACGATTCATGAAAGTTTTCAGAGTATCGAAAAAAATTGGATCTTTACGATTAATTTTTCTTACGTACCACAAACATTTTCACTCAAACGATTATCTATCCTTAAATTTTCTTAAAAACTTTTATAAATAGTAAAAATAAAATATACATCCGCAAATCGAGAGTAGGATAAAAAAAACATTTCATATCCAGTTTAGGGAAAATTGTGCGCAATGTTACTATTTTTATGAAGTCGCGAGTTGACGTATGCGTCGATGTAAAGCCAAAGAAATGTCATTGTAGAAACGCGGAAAATTGAACGAACAAGAAAAGAACGGATAAGAGAACGACACGCAGGGACACACGTACGTCTACACGTATGTACAACACATATCGAGGACATCAGGCTGAAAGCAGCGGGCATGACAGTTAATAGAGAGATTCTAAGCGACAATGACATTCGCCACGTGGATGGAACCGTGGATTGACATTAGCGGGCCGTTGAAAGTGCCAAAGAAATAGCACATCCGTCGCGCGAGCTAGAGCGTGAATAAACAGAAAGCAGAACGCGGAGACGGCAAGTAGTAGTACACATGAAAGAACATGGAGAAAGGGAGGTTTTCTCTCTCTCTCTTTCTCTCTCTCTTTCAGCTGAGGAGGAAACCGAGGATCGAAAGGGAGCGCACTTGATTTCTGGTTAATAAAACGTTATGCCAGACATAAAGTGATACGGCGATGTATCGCGAGTTATAGCACAATCGAGGCTGGGCGAGGGGGCGGCGAGGTGGCGTAGAGAAAGCCACTACGAGGCTACGTGTTGCGGTGGCGAGAGACTCGGTCCGGGGCTGTAGATAGACGGGCAGGGACCTCAGGGGTGTACGAGTGCGGCGAGTGCAAGCGGTGCGGGTGGGAGAGCGAGTGGGCAAGGGAGCGAGAGGGATAGGGAGAAAAAGAGACAGCAGCCTTCTCTCACACGTACGCGATACCGTACGCGGGCTGGTGTACGCGTAAAGAGCGTGTTGTCTCACGGTCACGCGTGTGCGAGGTACGTAATGGGTTGAAGAGAGCAGAGAGGGCGCAGTCGCGAAGCTGGAGCCACCCTCGCGACCCCCGGCAGGCAGCGCCGGCGTCGGCGGCATCAACCCCACCGGAGTGCCGTCCCGAAGAGGCAGCGAGTTCGACTCGTGCCGGGTTGCGAACCGCACACGGTTCGTCGATCGTTCACCTCGCGAAGGTGAGAGAGGGTGTTTTCGCTGAAGAGAGGCAGCGTCGCGACGCGACGCGGCGCGGGAGCGCGGCAATTTTCGTCGCTGTCTCATCTTTCCTCTTTTTCTCCGCCTGTCGACGCTGATAACGCGGCCGCAACTGCGTTGCAAATTCGCGAGAGAGAGAGAGAGAGAGAGAGAGGGAGAGGGGCGAGTTAAAGTATCGGTGTTTAAGGGATAGATATACGATTTGTCTCTCTGGTCGCGAGTGGAGGAAAGGACTTCGCGGTGCCATCGCGGAGCGGAAGAGGAGAGCACGGGCGAGTTGTAGGGGTTGTTCGCCGGCGGCGGCGGAGAATGAGCCGAGTGGGGAAGGAGCGTTGAAGACTCTATCTTCTGGGGAACGATATATAAGTCGCGCCGGTTGGAACCGCTCTGTGATTTATAAGCTGCGATCGTAAATCCGTTCGCGATCGGGTGGAGAAGAAAGGAAAAGGTGGTGTGTAGGTGTACCGTGTGTACGTGTGTTCTCCGGTATGACCAGTCACGAGTGAGGCTCCTAGTACCCGACATCCATTCTCGCGGAATCACACGAACACGTAAGTGCTGATTGCCTTTCGTCCGCAGTCGTACGACGTGGGCTTTATTACCTCGGTAAGCGCGTCGGTTCAAGAGGCGTAAAACGGAATGAGCCCTGTCGTTCGCGCCCACGTAGCAGTCTGTGTATAATTTCTCAAATTGAACACTCGTCCGCGCGTTTGCCGTCGGGAAGGGACAAGGTAATTTTATCAGCTGAAAACGTCCTCGGCATCTCACTGCTTTCCGTTGGAAGGACCCGAAGATTTCCGAAAGATATTTAATATGCAGTTATAATCCTTTCAAGATGAGTACTCGTAGATTGAAAGGTAGAAATCGAGTACCAGCAGATTGTTGAAAAATATTCTAAATTCTGATGAAAAACATTTCAAATTGCTAGTGTGAAACTAGTGTAAACATTTGAAACTACTAGTGTAAAAGTATTAATTAATTGACTAAACGTACTATTTAAAACACTAAACTAAATATTTCAAAATGCTAAAGCAATAAATTGTAGATTTAAAAATATGAAATTTTTCCAATATTTTTCTTACTATAAGAATGTTATGTTTTTGACATTTAGCTGATACTTCAAGTCCATTCTTCAATCACATTTTGGCAATTTGGCATTGATTGTAATTATTTTAACCGAATTTTGAACTGCTCACCGCAAAACCGTGTTGTGATAAAAGAACAACGATAATGTGGCTATTTGGCATTCAGTATTTATTATAAACACCAAACTCTCTTTCGAGCTTCTCCGGCTTCTTCTTCTCTCTCCTTTCCTCCTTCTATATAAATTCTTTATCCATACAAAGATATTCTAGCAAAATAATTTGACTCGTACTATCGCAAGAGATTTCTGTCTCCTTTTTCTTGCGAATGTAGCATCCAGAAGTTTATATTGGATTTGAAAAATTTAAGAATTACTTTAATCCAAAGAGTGAAATTTTACTTTAATGAAAATCGGTCCTTAGTTTTCCTCTCTTTGATAATGTATCATAAAACAAAACTTGACTTATTTCGTCTTTCTCGGTACTTAATAATAATCTTTCGAATGTATGTACTTTTCATTGCTTAGATGCAAAAAAAATAGTGTACTTGTCAACGACTTACCGATTTCCAGAAAAACAGCAGCGAAATTTCTCAAGATCTATTTCTGCTTCGTTGAAATATAAATTCATTGATTTTCTGAGTTCGAATGTCGCGAGATATTAGAACTGCCATCCGTTATAATTGAGTTCAAGCTTCTCTACTCCTAATTCACTGCTTTCCTTAAACGCCGCATCCAATTTGCACTGCTGCTCAGTGAAATCAAAATTCCATGGAAGAACTTTAGAATCTTATCTTTCACAAATGGATTATAAATATCCTTCAAATTGTATCCTATTTATTGAGACGATCAATAAGCTGCAACGAAATATAATAAATTATATTGCATATATATAAGTACTAAAACTTTATATAAAGTTACCTATCAATTTTTAAGTAATATTTATTATTTATTAAACAAAGATATTTCTGAACGCAATCGATAGGGCATTAAAGATATCTCGCGACTCATGTTTTCTTTCATCAGCCGTAGAATAATATCACGTAATCGTCGCCCCTCTTTCGAATGTGATTTTCCGAAAGCTGAGAACACGGAAGTTGATTGAGCCGTCTAATTGGCAACAAGGTGCGGCTTTGATCTGGAAATTGCAATTTCTGTTGTCTCGGGCGCGGCTGAATTGCTGCACTGGTGCTGTCTGTTTGCGCGGCGCGTTATCGCTAAACGAAACAATCGGTCCTCCGTTGCCCCGTGAAGAACTTAAACTTTACTTTAAAACGTCCTAACGGAAGATAAATTATTACGAATCCGCGTTAAACCCACGTGGCGGCAGCCGCGGGGATGCACAAGGAATACATTAATGCGAAATGCATCGCGGCGCTCTCGCGGCTGCTCCGCATTCGCGAATGCAAAACTAACATCTGCGTTATCCCCGAGAAACGCAAAATCGCTTAAGCGCGTCTTAAGCGAGGAGACGAAACTTTCGCTATATCCGTCTGACAGTTATCCGATACATTACACGGCGGGATACCCGATATATTATGCGCGGCTGGTATATATACCGCGCGAGTGCACGCCGCGCTGCGCAGCGGCGGATAATTTTATTCTAGCACGCGAATTCCGGCGCGGCACGCGCGAATATTACGCTTTTTCTTCGGGCGTGCCACATATAGATCGTGCGAATCCCACGGTGCGAATGGAATCGTGGGCGATTCGGCGTAATGATATTACGTGCCATAAATTCTACCCTCTAAAGAGGAAAGAGAAAGAGGAGCGAGAGAGAGAGAGAGAGAGGAGAGAGATGCGGTAACTCTTGAACATCGACCGATGTGCCAGACGTGCATTGGCCTCGCTTTCATCTCGTTACAAGCTCTAATATACGCGCGTTGCATCTGCCGGCTCTCCGCGGCGCGCGGCGTCCCACCGAATTCGCGAATACGCGCTCTTCGCTCCGGCTTTGTACAATTAATCGACGTTTCCGTCAACGGCATCTTTCCCCGGCCGAACAGTGTTCAGCCTAAGCGGCGCACGGTGATCCCTCTTCCCGGTTTCGTCTCGCGGCGACGACGACTCAACTCGCACGTCGAATTAGACGGAGTAATCATCCGCGAAAGGAGCGTAGGATAGGAATTGTACCGCGAGCAGTAGTTGAAAGTCCCATAAACTTAGCACGTTCGCCGCTCCACCAGCGACGCTTTTCGCATCGTGCTCCTGCGGAAATGCAAGCGACGACGAAAAGTTTGAAACACATTGCCAGCTAGCGTTATAAGCGTGCGATACTCAAATATATTCGCCGTTATTGTATTCCTATTTTATTTTCTGTCACTGTTTTATTATTTTATTACGTTTTCATGCAATTTCAAAGAAACTCTTGAAAGCACCAGCATGAAAATTATACGTTTTGGTTGACTCTTTGCTACAAGTACAGCTGGATTATTAAATGTTATATTTCACAAGCTTCTGCATTATAATATAAAACTTGTAAAAAACAGTTTTTGTAATGAACGTATGGTAGGCAAGCTCGGTACGACTATTACAATATACGTCATCGAATGAGTATCTCAAAAGAAAATTCTGCGATAAAATATAAAATCTAGGTTTCGATTGAATTCGAAGCAACACACACAGTATTATATTAGCTTAATTATCAGAAAGCGTTGTACGAAATAGAAATAAATTGCTGTGATACCGTTGTTTCGATAGTTCGAAATATATTGAAGCGCGTAAACTTGCTGCTGCAGTTATCGCAAACAATATTTTTCATAATTTAAAGCTTCTGTTTTCTTCACTGCAGAGTCGTGTTGAATTATGACGTCAGAAGAGAAATTACGTAAACTTTTTCCTTGTACTTTGAGATAAGTGAGTTCTTTTCGCACGTTATCACGCTTACAATATAATATTGTAAAATATACCGATCTTTCCTTTTCAATTTGGATTAGTAAATGGCTGTAAATTTTATTACATTGTTAAACAAGATTTATGTTTATTGAAAATATAGAACGCATACAGATTAAATTATACGTTCATTTAAATACAAAATAGAAAAGAGCGAGTATTTAAAATTTTTTTTACTAATTTATATCATTAAATGTATATATGATGTTAAAAAGATCCATTTCAATGTAATATAATATAAGCGAGAACATGATTTCTCACTTTTGACGTCATAATTCAATAAAACTGCAGACGGAAAACGGGCTATTTAAACGGTGGCAAATATAATTGTATATTGCTTAAATTATGTAACTATATACATATGTATATTTATTTGTTACATATATATATTTTTTTTACAAATATGTAGATTTAAAAGAGAAGAGTGCAATTCGAGTTAAGCTGCACTCGCTTTTCGAGAAAGGATCGACGGTATTATAGTTTTTCACAAACATCGCCGTCATCAAGGGACTCATGGTAGATTGACGTGCCTACAGGTTCTGTGGAAACTGAACGCCATATAAAAGGATTAAAAGAATTTGACGAGATTCCATTCTATAAAACTATTACTCTAACGCATGAAGGAAATAGAAATTGTTAAAAAGAAGTTTGAGCGTGTTGTTTAATTTTTTCTATTCTCAACAAACTAATGCTCGTATATATATATATTTTTTATAAACGATTAAAGGTAAATGTATGACCCAATTTCTGCAAAATTAGAGAGCATAGGCTATGATTAAAACGCCCATTGTGAAACTTCTGTGGAATAAATTTTATTGCAACGTATTTTAATCCTTATTAGACTATATAATCTCGTTAGAGAAATTAAAGTATTAATCAAAAAAATAAAAAGGAAATTTAAGCTGACCTGAAATTAGAAATTTTTATTAATTTCTCCTAAAATCTTAATTTACTTTCACAGACGTTATTACGCGCTGAAATTATAGTCAATTTAGAATTCTGTGCTGCAATTCCATCGTATCGTGACTTCAGTAAGTCTTTTGCGAACGATACTTATCACTCGCGAACGTAGCGTACTCTCCGGTAATCCGTTTGCGCTTGTCAGAACAACAGACGTCGCTTTTGTTTCTAGAGAGACATTTAGAGATTATTTCATCTCGCGCAGCAAAGTAGCGTCGAGAGTTAAAGAACATTTTTCGAATTATTATATTATTCTGCATTATACCAACACCTGCTGCGACAGAAATTCTCAAGCCGTGGAAACCCGATTCTCGTGATTAATTTGAGTTTCAGATTAACGATGGGTATACGACACTCTCAATCTCGTTAATATTTGATGCGGAAATGGCGAGAAAGAGTGCGGGGAGGTGGGGGAGAATGCTATGAGAAAGCTGCGCACGATGATAGATGGAATGCGACGTAAATCTTATTTGCCTCTATCTACGTCCATACTATAGCACCTCCCTGCCAATATTGTCCGTTTTCGTATGCAACTTTTAACAGCCGAGATGTGTCGCTGTCATGCAAGCTTTCGTTTCTCCCGTATGCGCGCTCACGTATACCAACGCGATGCTGCACAAATCCGCCAAGAGGCGACGCATACGGACTTATAAGTGATAAGCGTAACTCCTCGGAGTACCTGAAAATATCGAAATAGTCGAATGCGCATTCAGTCTAGTCGTTCGCAACGCAGTACGATATTTCGCCAAGCTAAGGCGAAGCTGTCGAATGTCATCTTCTTTTCATAAAAGCTCAATACTCAATGCGGGACGCATCGAAATCTTTGACGTTAATGCTGGATAATAAAGTTTCCTTTTTTTTTTCTTCCTTAGTTACACTCTTCGTTAAAGACTTCGCGGGAAATCTTGCATTTTTAATTCTAAGTAACTCGAAGTAACTCTAGCGTCGCGACATTTTAGTTAATGAAAAATCGACCGCAACTTGATTAAAGACTTTACTATTAAAATTAAGGTCAACGGATCTAGAACTCCCTATGTAGAATATTGATGGGACAGAATTTGATGGATAACCGGTTAAGGAATGTTGATAGATGACACAATTTCTGCGTAAAATTGAAATATTATTGTTATCGCAAATGTTTACCAACAAACTGCAAGGATCGATATATTATACATATACATTAAATATATTTTTATGAAGAATTGAAAAAAAAAACCTTAGGATAACGTCGGTTGGTTTCGTTAAGAAAATTCGTTTCCTTTTCCATAGTGTCGTTGACTTTGACAGTTAATCCGTCCATCGGTGTGTAAGGACATAACAATCGATTGATTATTTATTGCGGAGTAAAACTCCTGCACTCGCTATCGAGAGAAATAAGAAAACGTGGACGTTGCTTTTTGTTTCCGAACTCTGAAGGGTTTTTGCGCCGATTTCGCGCTGGTCAAGGGGGCTGGGCCCGGCGATATCCGCCGGCAAGCTCGCGAGGGATAACGTCGCCAGTCGCACGGAAAGCGTTAAGAGCTATCATCTCGGGAGACTCGTTTCGCGCCGTCGTAAATCACGGCGAAAAGTCTCGTCGACTCTTTGACGCGTTTTATAACGCCTTAAAAGTGACCATTAATTATCGCGAGGCGCGCGCGCACACACGATCGAATGCGCGTTCCGCGAAAGCGTGCATCTACGTACACGTATGGACGCGCGTGTGCCCGTGTGTATGCGTACCTGTGTCGGATTCACATAAATCTCGAGCATACAGCTGTCGCTATGCCGGCCACGTTCGCGGAATAAATTCGCTGAGGGAAAGAATCGCGCGGCCCTAGCCGCGTACTACGTGTTCGAGTTTGGAAGTGACGCCGGCCGTTCGATCAAGGGCGCCCTCGACGGGAGCCCCGGTCTGGACCCCAGTCTACCTACCTCATTACGGGCGTAATATCATTGCCGATAATAATAATCGATCTCTAATTGGATTTGCATTCCGAGCTTGTCTTCTCTCCCGCGCCGCCTTCCTGTCCCGGGCGTTTGTACTTTATGAATTTTGTCCGCTACCGTAAATAATTCAATGTGAATTTTCTCTCCCCCTCGCCCCTCCCCTCCTCCTCTCTGGTTAAACCGATTACCAATATAATAACGGCCGGCGTATAAAAAGAGAGAAGCGTCGCTGTGCGCGGTGTGTAATAACGATCGTGAACGATGAAACGCATCAAAGAGAAAATTCACGCGGTGGATCGCAGAACAAATGCACGATTCGTTCCGAAGTGGCGCGCAGGCCGCGCGGCCGCAAAAGTGCTAATGGCACGCGGGCCACGGCATTTCTGCCGCCATGAATATGCATCGCTGGATATATATCGAACAATAGTGCATTACGACCGGGAAGGCACTGGCGAAGAGTGAGCCCCCGGAGCG
>VBVQ01005531.1:0-11508 GCA_011636635.1 Tetramorium simillimum | reverse complement strand
CTCCCGCCCCGCGCGCCCTTCTTTCCGCTTTAGAAACGTCGGCAGCTTGAAAGAGACCGAGCGAACGTGCGACGTTATAATTCACCGGTATAAATAGTCCGTATTTTTCACGCCAAGACACAAGACACCGAAACGGTTGAAGACTCGGGAAATATTGCCGACTAGATAATAATTCGCACAGACTAAATAAAAAAGCGCCCTTCGGGGCCTGCCTTAATTAGCGTAAAATTAAATTTGCGGCGTGTGCCTGTCCCGAGACGAGACTAGAGACGCGACGTAAACGTATACACACATTTCGTTTTGAAAAAAATTCCACGAGAATCGAGATCGATGGAGCAAGCTGGTAACAGGGTGTAACGGGGAAACAAATGAAAAAACAAAATGACAATACGAAAGAGGGTCAACTCAATGTTAGTTTAATATGAAAAAATTGTGTAATCCGCTCAATAAGAATAATAATGATATATAATCATAATGATAATAATAATAATAATAATAATAATAAAACGTAATGCTAGCAATATGTAATGTTTTGGCATCGTTATGTGTTTGCGTCTGTACAATAGTCTATTTTCTGCGGGGTGGGTTGTTCTAAGGTTTCTTTGCCGCGGACCACATGGAACCCGCCCCACACGTACATTCCGAAATTAATTATACTGTAGGATCAGCGAGGAAAGCCTTCGTCGTCCGGCTGGCGGATGCGGTGTATAATAATCAATAACGGTAAACCAGCGATTGCTGGAAATTAATTAACCAATCAATTAATTGATAATAAACGCAAGTAGTAGCGGTCGTAACGATCGGCGATTGCAAGGAGTAGTAAAACGATAGCGAAAATACACAACTGCGATAACAATAAACTAGTAAAACAAATTAAACATCGTGTAACTAATGCGGCAATAACGGCGGCGATTATCGTGCAGCTGCGGCTCCTGGGTAGATAAGGTCGCCGGGGCCGGCCGCTCTTAACGTTTAGCGATCACGGTTCCGAGAGGGAAACAATTCGCTCGTACGGCCCGGCAAACGTGCCTGGCGGCGCGCTTTCCCTTTGCGCAACTCTTTACACACAATCGCCTCTCCGTCTTTCCCTGCCGACGCGGTGTTACGAATTAACAACGGTCACGCACGACTTATCACGCAGAGTTTTGATGAGGCTCCTCCTCGAATTTCCTAAAACGCGTCTACGCAGAACGCGTGAATGAAACGATCTCTCGAAGAGCGTTACATTCACGCTAGAAACGATATTCGATTTAAAAAAAAAAGGGGAAAAAACGGAAAAATGGACGATAGGAAGATATCGCTTACGTATTTACAAAATCCCAAACCACTTTCTTCTCTACGCCTGGAAAATGATGAACGGTCTGCGACACTTCAGGAAAGATTAATATACGTAGACCGACCTTCCCGCGGATATGTAACAAACTGTTTTCGCGGCGGGACGTGTCTCAGAATCGGGATATCGCAGTTTTTTTTTTCTCACATGGAGATTCTCAGAAGAACTCGGAGTCTTTCGATTCCAGCCTGAAACCCGTCGAGATCGTCCTTGATCGTCAAGCTTTTAGTTTGCGATATTACATTTTGATTATTAAACGCCACATTAAGATTTCATTCGTCAAATTAATCTCGCAACTGTGTCGCGTGTATATGTGTGTGTTGGTGTATGTTGCGTAAGCATTAATTGAAAGAAAAGAGAAACGACACGTACTTATGCCTTGAGATGCCTTGACACGCCGCATAATTTTTTCGTTTCTAAATAATCCTCGATTACACATCTCCGCCGGAGAATCCGCGATTTTTAAGAAGATAAAGTAGCCACAGAAACCATTCTTTCCGATCGCGAGAGAAAAGAAAAGGGGATGATCCGTAATATTTAACGACTAAAGCGTGGAGTAGCGTGTAGTACATATGGTAACCCAGTCGTGTCTCCTCTACCTCCGCCAAACGGGCAGCGAATTTGATTGAATTGAATGCTCCCGCATCATCCGAAACTCGGTGCGACGTCTTTGTTTCGGGAATATGAAAAATAAGCCTCTATCGTGTCAGGTCACTTGATATGATTATCGTTGAAAGGGCGGCGAATTGCGAGCCTTCGCACTCTCTCTTTCTCTCTCTCTCTTCCCTTGCTCCTCTCTCTCTCTCTCTCTCGTGCATCGATTTGATAAGATTGACATTATTCACATTACAATACATTACGCGTTACTACGATAATTATACTGATGGTGACGGATTTGTTTGGGCACAGCGCAACCAAGTGCCTCGCCCTGATTCTCTCTTTCTTTCATCTCGTTTGCTGCCGAAGATTCTTATAGGAGAGCAATAGAATTTTACACGATTGAAAAACGCGAAGATTATAAAGAATTCGTAAAATGCACAGCGTATTCTTTTCGGAATAAAGGCTATTTATTTCAGAAAAAGATGCGTTAGACTTCTTAAAAAAAATCGCGTACTTAATGCAAGCCTTTCTTGGAATGAACATCAAATGTAATCTCGAACTAAATTATTTTCGTAAAACGCGTTAGAGGCGAGTAATTCGAATTAAAAATTGATTTCCGTAATATTGCATAAACGTAATGCGGGTCCCTATTTATTCATACATATTAGCGTAATTTAAAACGGCTCGCTAATCTACTAATAATCATTTTTGTTATTATTCAACAATCAATTTCTTAAACAGAGACAGAAAGTTACTTTTATGTCGCCCGTTTTTTTTTCTCTATTTCACTGATAATTTAAATAATATATTCCGCGAGCGTAAAGTTCCTCCTTGCACAAGATGAAATTTCTCTCCCGGAAAACGCAGAGCGTAATTATGAACAATTTCGTCAAGTTCGTTTCGTAAGACGTTCTGGGAATGACCGCGTTCTTCGCTGCGACTGAGATGTGGTCATTAAGGATACGTCTTACTGACGAATTACGTCATCTTAATCTAGGATTAGAGAAACGCCGCATTAGATGGGCCGCGACTATTACAATTAAAGAGATCCTATCGATGACCTGTTATCAATCGTTATTCTCAGTTTAAAAAAATTCACGCAAGAACGTCGTTTCTTTTTTTACGGTTCAAAATTGTTTTCACGATCATTATCTCGCAATATGAACAAATAAATTTATAGTTTTATTTGTGAGCGATAAACAATTCGATTTTACTCGATAAATTACGCAGATCTGCTTCGTTTAAATGAGAGTGAGATTCATGAAAGTCGAGGTTTTTTTTTCTACGTTACGCGCGATCGACAGTTTGTCTTTTGCCCATCGAACCGTTAAAGCAGTCTCGATTTGCATAAGCTTAAGCCGTTGAATAAGTTGAAAACAAGCCGTTCTTGGACTTTTCCTTTCGCCTCTCACTTATCTGTCACTGCGGCGCGACGGAGAGACAGAGAGAAAGAGGGAGAGAAAGCGGGGTTTCGCGAGACAGCGTATCTTTCTCAGCGCAGATGGGGAAAAAAAGAAATGATATGTCTTCTTACGCATCTAGGAAGGATCAACAGCGGCTTTCTTGGCACGCACGCTCGCTCGCTCGCTCGCTCGCTCGCTTGTCGCCTTTGCAAGACTTTTGATATTCCTGTAGGGGTATAGAATTCTGGCGCTTTCCCGCGGCACACGCGACAACAAGTTAGGACCCGTATGACACTAGAAACTAGACACTACTAGAAAGTATAATATATAGTTCGTTACGTATATGCGGTAGAGCACGCGGACGAGTTACGTCGAGTTCAAGAGGTGGGCTCGGGCGATCAATATTTGCAGATGGAACGAAGAGTAAGAGCAAGTGAGGAATCTCCGAAAATTAATCGACTGTAGAAACAAGTAATTGTACGAAAATCTTAGGCAATGGATTAATCAATTACAAGTGTATATAATAATTTACAATTACATATAGATTTATATAAATTGTAAATTACATATATTTATTATATACATACAACAATCCATATCAAAGCCAAAGGAGTTCCAATGAAAAATAAATATTGATCCTCCGAAGGTCCTTATACGAAAAAGTAAAATTTGGTTATTGCCATGTTGAAAGAACGTCGATCTCTCGTTACAGGTATACATAAGAAAAAGATAATTTAAAGTTAAGACGGTGCTGAGAGGAATCGTCGAGAGTCTCGCTGTGCCGTTTAACGACACAACGACGGATCGCAGGTGGATAAGCACACACATACACATACACACACACACACACACACACACACATTCTAGCGCGCGTTACACGCTTGCTCGTTCTCCCCGGGTCCACGAGGGATGCTGCTTCGCAGGAGACCCCTTGTTCACGTATCGCACATTTAAAGGCCGAACGTACAGCTGAACTCGCTCCCCGTTCGCATTTTTTCATCCCACGCTCATATCGAGTCCACTCGAGTTGGATGGGCTGCGTTCAACGCTGAACCCGACACGATGGACATACAAAGTTCAAAGGGAAAGTCATAATTTCGAAATATAAGAAACGAGACAATGTTCCGAAAAATTACATATAATTATATGTAATATATAAAGAATATATTTTTAAAATATACCAAAAAATGTATCAAATAATTTGGAAAATGGTATAACGTCCTGAAAAGAGAGATAATTCTGAAATTTGAGGATCAAGACAACGTTTCAAAAAATTATGTATAATTTTACGCGTACATTATTACATTCAAATTTCGAGCTTTTTTGGGACATTTATCACACTTTAAATTTCAGGACTTTGTATGTCCACCCTCGACACGAACACGACCCCGAGACATTTTCTGGGTCGTCATTGACGCGTTCGTGAATACGGTATCGCCGATACGTCGGTATTCTTAAACGTTTGCTCGATATAAAAATGTAAATTTCGATCACACACACACATTCTCCCCTCGTGTGTGCTCCGTGGGCGTGTGACACGACGGGATCGCTCGCGTTCCCTTTAAACAAGCACGCGCGTTCTCGCGTCGACGAAGTCGGTCGGTGTACAGAAAGGCACGCAATGAGAAGTCGGAAGGATACAGGAGGAACGGAGAGACGCCTCTCACGTTTCCCGCGTTTGTTTGTTTTTTTCGAGTTTCCAAGTGTTCGGAACGTATAAGGGAGCTTCGCTTACGCGGCGCGTGTGTTTCATCGGGATGGGGGAGATGTCCGAAAGGCAGCATTCCGATCGCTATCCGAGCGGATTTTCTCTTCGAATTGACGATAATTCACCCTCGTGAGACATCCGTCCTCTCGAGCGCGCTTAAACGGGACTCTATCTAACGCAAACGATAAGGAAAAAGATAATTGCAACGGGGATTCGCGAGGCTGGTTACGCGTTATTACAGTTTGCAACAAATAACACTCCTCTCCGCTCGTTATCCTAATTAACGCTACTGAAGCTTAAATCACGAAACGCGACGCATTTTAGTGGATATGCATGCAGATGTAATGCGCAGATAAAAGGATCTCTTCGCGCGTTCCGTCGTTACATCTGAGAGAAATGAACGTACAGAGGCAAACGCATCTTAGCAAATCTTTCTTCGCACAAACGCACGCACGCAACACTCACGCAACACGCACATCGAGTAAATTTCATTCGGACAGATCGCTAATTTTCGCTAGAGCTCGTCCTTTGCGATCGTTATCTCGTGTGTGCAATCTCGCAATCAGCCACGTTTTAATTTTTCGCGAGTTACATCCGGAAATGATTATCGAGTCTTCGTAGCGAGCGCATATTCGAACTTTTCTCTCTTTGATTATCGTGAGAAACTGGAACGGAAGTGTTACGCTCGTTAGAAAGGAGGCGTATCAAGAGAAAGAAAAAAAAAATAAACGCCGAAATAAATCGGCCGAAACGACGATGCACGTTACATACTCCTCAATTTTATTTTAATTTTGAAACATAAGAAAATTACTTTCAACAATTCATATCTTGCCAATAATAACATACACTATCTAACAATGTATACTGAATATCTTAAAAATAACAAGACTAATAAACAAATTTCCTCGAGCCTCCGACATTGGTGTAGAAAGTACGTGTAAATAAGGAAGCGTTATACAATTAACTAAAAGCATGCAACTTGTGTTCGTGGCAAAATCCGATCTACACGCTGTAACCGCCTTCCACGAATATATTATTACCGCCAAACGTAATTTCAATTGAGAAATTTAACATTGCCTCCTAAGCAAATTTTTCAATTGCGTGATTATATTCGCATTTCGTATTTAGGGAGCTTTTGGTTATTCCCAGAAGTTCATTTCTCTAATCGTTAAGCCTTATACTTGTCATTCTTCGAATGTGTCGAAATATCTAGACCTCGTTTCCTAGCTGGTCACTCTCCCATTCACTTATCATAGGTATGTTTATTGTTTATGAGATGTGTATATAAAAAAATATGAATCGTCTCGTTTTCTTCTATTAGAGGTAGATACGCAGGAAACAGAAGCGATATTCTTACGTTACGTTTTTTTTCCATTTTTTCTCCCTTTCTTTTTTTTGGATGCTTTCGACCGTTATGCGCCAGGTCGTCTCTCTCGCGGTTTAAAAGCAATCCCTCCTCTCCGAAATTCACGCGTTCGTTTTGGATGTAAATTAAACTTCACAAAGTGCACAGCATAATAATCGTAACCACATATGTTACGTTACAACATACTTAGGTAAAAAATAATCATGATCACTTGCCGCAAGAGAGTAAACGAATTTCGGATTAAACACGGACCTACAGATATTTTATAAAATAGTTACGTGGCATCTGGTGCAATAATCCAACAATTTCTACCTACCGGCACTTAAGGTGCCAACTAATTTTAATTTTACTTACATACATTATTATAATATAATAAAATAATTAGCTGGTCTATATATATACATATATGTATATATACACACATATATATGCATATATATGTATACATACATACATATATACATATATACATACATATATATATATATATATATGTATATATACTACAAAGACACAAGAGCCTATAACAGTAGGAAGTTACATTTTTCCCTTACCTGACGATAAACACTTTTTTTTTATTGCAAAAGAATTCATTTTCTACATTTTGGTTAAGTCCAAACAAAACTAACACTGGTTTTGTACGCGCACACGTATATTTATAGGGATGTTTATGCAAATATATACAATTACTGGATTGAAAGACAAACTATAAAAAAAATGGAACGTCAATGAAAAGTTGCGATGTCTGCGTATACAGCTATTTTTTATGTACATAAATTCGATAATGCAGAGTAGCAATACAAATAATTAATGAGCGTTAAAACATTAACTGAAGCGTTATAAACGAGAACCAAGTAAATATCCGACTCCGACTTGTTCTTTCATTTTGATAGGAAATACGCCGTAATCTAACGGAACGTTGAATCTCTTGACTATTTCGTCGTTTTGCTAAATTGCTTTTATTTATCTCGCTGTTCCTCTTAAAACGCAAGACGGAAAGACGCTGCACTGTTCTTCAGGTTTGATATTCTCCGCTAACGTGCGACACTCCTGTACAATGAGGTCATACGTTTCAAAACTGTTCTCATCACTGGTTGTTCAACCAGTTTCAGCGTCGTTATTTTCAACGGTCGAAAGATGGGTCTTGATCAGCGACCGTGAACATCTCGCATCGGCGGCGTATCTCAGCCGAGATGACACGGATTCGCGTGAAATAGCAGCAACGCGACGATCGGCATTCCCGTAACGCGCAGTAGTAATGTTCTCGATGGCTGCGGCGTCTCGCGCTAGTGTACATCGCCGGCTTGGCGTCAGTCAGAACTGCTGCTGCTATTTCCAAAATATTCTCCGGCGTCGCCGCGGCATATCGGACACGTTCGGTTAGACTGTAAAGCAAAATCGTTCGTAGAACGTAATTAGAATCGTATCTCGACTGAGTTCAGCTCGAGAAGGACGTTGGGTGACTCACCTTAAGCCACTTGTCGATGCACTTAGAATGAAACTCGTGAGAACACGGCAAAACACGTAGAGATTGGAGGGCCTCGAAATCGCACATACACACGACGCAGTTGGTCTGATCGCCCTGATGAGTCTCCGCGTTGAATTTGTAAGAGGGCAGCTGTTCGACTTCCGCGCGAGTCAAGCCTCGCGGCTTAGCCTCGCCCAGTCTTTCGGCCAAGGATAGCAACGCCTCGTAGTTCTCCGTGACCGAGTCAGGCGAGGACAGTTCGGCCTGATTGTAGGGGGACAGCGGTGGATTGCTAAACATCGCTCTGCAAATGGATAAACATCGCCGTGCAGATTAAACCAGCATTTAATTAAAATGATACGTGAATGCTTTACTTACAAGAAGTGTAGTAAATATCCCGGGTAAGCCATGGGTAATTGAGTCGTGTTTCTCCATCTACCGAATCTCGGCCGTCGTAGGACGTTGGATGTTAGCCGTCGGTTTCTGTTCTGCACCATCTCCAATTGACTGTTTCGCGTCTCCGACAGGAATATAGGCGGCGGTGTCGTTACCTGCGTAAGAGCCGGCGGGGAATATGAGTGTGGTAACGGCAATGGTGCACCAGCCGCGGCGCCCACTCTGTGGTGATGATGGGACTCTATCAGCTCGAGCTCAACTTCTCTCTAGAAACGCAAACGTGAAAAAAGTATTAGCAGTTGCGCAAAAATATCGTAGGCTAATGGAAGACTACGACGTTTAGTATCCTATGTACATTTATATATATTCTGATAACTAAACGCTTTCTAAAGATTCAAACTAACGGCATTTAGTCATTTAGTCTTTAAAAATTAAACAATGTATACGGATTGAGTCTTCTATAACAGTACGAGCGATATTCACGGTCCGATCTTATAATTAAAATTGACAATCTCCAAATGTTGCATAGACATTTCATTGAGTGAATCATCTAAACCACTCAAAATTAGACTTGAAATAAAGTTGAATATAAGATCAGATTAGAAAAATCGTTCTAGAACATGTTTTTCCAAATTCACCTGCGTAGATAATTGATGATGCGCGGTATAATCGGTATGGACGGGCGGTGGACCCGCGGTGTGCAGTCCTGCAACACCACCGGCTGGAGGCGCGTATCCTCTGGGAGCGGCACCCACCAAAGAACTGACGATTCCGTGACTCGGATGCGTTGGATGAGCAGCGGAATAATGACTGTGATGATGCGTTACCTGAATAAACATATATAAACGTATATAATAAAATGCAAGATTTATTTAACAGAAAAACGCAAATTAAGAGATATATAACGGAACGCAGTTACAAGAGATCGCAATGGACAAACTTGTTGCCGACCTACCTGACACGAGTGTCCGAACGGGTGCGTTCCGTGAGGCGAGTAGAGGCTGTGAAGCTGACACGGAATCCTGTAGCCAGTCGCCTGCGGATGCCACAGCGGCTCTCCGCCAACGGCGACTCCTAGGCCGGACACGCCGACTTGACCGACGTCGACGACCACGGGCGCGTTCGCACCCTGCGCGGGATGGTGCCCCGTACTGCTGGCCGCCGGATGTGGATGGGGATGCGCTTGATGCGCGTTATGGATGTTGTGGTGGGAGTTGTGCAGACCGTGAGGGTGAGAGCCGTGGATATTGTGATGCGAGTTGTGAAGGCCGTGATGGGAATTGTGGATGTTCTGGTGGGGATTGTGACCCAGGAACGGATAGGAGAGCCCGTACGATACGCGATCGAGCGATTCCGCGTATCGCTGATAACGCTGATTCCTGACCGAAATGCCGCGGGTGGATATGTGATTGCGGGGCGAGCGCCGTTGTGGCGCGCCCCCAAATTCCCAAGGCGGTGGCGTGTGCAGGGGTGGCGTCGGCGCTGGCGGCGTCGTTTCCCGAACCTCTATTCCGGACACGGCGCCGTTGCGAGATATTCGGCGACGCTTCCTCGACGGCGACTCGCTCTGGAAAAATATCACGTTCTGTATCATTTGTTCTCCCTTGCTTGCTGTGCTGTTTGAAGAAGAGCTCACAGTTTATCGGTAGAATATCAAAAAAGCTTATTTTCAGCTTGTCGGAAATCGTTGAGTACATACAATCGCGTATGTACAATTCATTTAATTGAATCAGGAAATTCAGCTCATCAATTCTGCCGTCAACTGTGATCACGACGAGGTCGTTTCTCTCGCACAAATTATTCAATGAAAGCTACAAACGACCATATTGACATTTCAGCTGTCGCCATAGACGCGCAAAACAAAAACAGTCACTCACTTTTCTGCCATCGTCCTGACTAGGCTGCCTGTAGTAAGGTGGCGATGGTTGGATCTGCACAGGGCTCAGAGGTAGCTGGTTCGTGGCTGAAAGCAGAGATTTACATCATAACTTGCCCGCACACGGACCATCTTTAAGGACTGCTTTCGTCGAATTAAATCGGCGCGACGCGAAAGGTAGAAAAAAAAATATGCACGCAGAATCGGACAACAAACTTCCGTCGCAGATAAACGAACGGAGGACAGAATCGACGGGTACCTTGAGAGTTCCTGCGGTACTCCATGTCTACACCGCTGGCTCCGAGGCCGGGACTTATGTTCAGTATAGGGCCGCGCATCGTGTTTTCCTGAAATCACAGCGGTCATTGCAATTAGGCGGCCTTCTCAGAAGGAAAGAAAGAAGGGGAGGGGGGAGAAAGAAGAAGCGTTCACCTGTCCACAGATATTGATGTGCAACGGCGGGGAGTTGGCCGGCGGGCCTACCGGTTCCTGGGGGAAGTGCGGCGACGGGCCCCTCGTCTGCGGGCTGTGCTGCGGCGGCGGCTTGTATCCCACGCTGGTACTACCCACGTTCCCGTGATAGGAAACCTCCTTGCCAGCCGGGCCGGAGGACGTGCCGACCCCGGGGCAGTCCCTGCATAGGAGAAAATTATGAGCGGGTTGCGAGATACGGCGGGGAGTCGCGTACGGCCGTGCGCCGCCGTCTGCGATAACTCGGTTATAAGCGCCGATACTGGCCGCACTCTCGTTACGAGATGAGTCACGTACGCGTTGGCCGCGGGACGGACAGCTCGGCCAACGCGAAATCTTTACTGCCTCCGCGCAACGATTTCATGGACGCGCAAAGTCACGAAAAGAAATGCGTCGAAATTTGAAAAATGGTACAACATCCCGTAGTCATAATTCCGAAATTTGAGAAGTGACAAAAATTATATGTAATTTTTTTAGGACATGGTCACATTTCTCAAATTTCAGGATTGTGACTTTGGGTCACGTTATACCGTTGTTTTTATTTTGACACATTTTTTTCGACACAGAGAATTCCACGTGAAAATCGTTGGTGAACATGTGAAAGGCAAAGTCTCGAAAAGTCACAATCCCAAATTTGAGGAATAATATTGTAAGCTCCTATACACGGAGAGAATATTCTACCGAAAATTGGTATGGTTGCATATTAATGAGGAAACAACCGGTATTATTGCAAAAATTAGTTTGTTTATAACAAAAATTGGTATGGTTTCAGCCAGTTTTTATTATAAACACACTAATTTTTGCAATAATACCGGTCTGTTACCTCATTAATATGCAACCATACCAATTTTCGGTAGAATATTCTCTCCGTGTATGTAGATATACGT
>VBVQ01005530.1:0-11510 GCA_011636635.1 Tetramorium simillimum | reverse complement strand
CGCGTGATCACTGTTTTGAACATCTATCGATGGTTCAACGCGTGATTGTTTCCAATTAGAAGGATTTCGCTTACAGTAAATATATATAAAGAAAATGTATTTTTCTGAAATACCAAGTAATCTTACATATTATTTTTTCTTCTTAAAAATGTAATGTATTAATAGTAATAAATAGTAACAATTTAAAATTTCTTTATATTTTTATAAACATTTTGTGATAGATAAGACTAGATACAAATATTTTCAATTATATAAGAAATAATAATATAAGAAGAATTCTTAACCTCTTCTGATACTTATGTGTAAATACAGGTCAAATACTTACTAATTTTATCGCGAATAACTAATGAGCCATCACAAATAATGAGCTCATTAGTTTCTGTTTTACACAATTCATGCCTTTTGGCATCTAAAACAAGTTCTTGGCTCGACATTTTTATGTTCTAATAGACTTCTTCTTCTTTGTTTATGGTACCTGATACCCAATTCAGGTTCGATACGGCCAGGCGTTCTAATGTATGTAATAATAATGATTGAAATGAATGCGTTCTAATGAATAATAATGGATAAAACAAAGTTCTAATAGACTTGTTTACGTAAAACTTTTCACTTTTTACGTTCCAAAACTGATCGATACACAGCCCATAAACTATGTACATACATAGATTTTCAATATTGTCCGCATCGTCATTAATAGAGATATTGCATTACTATCACTCGTTCCACCCGGCTCATGAACCCGGATGGTTTTTACACTCTCCCAGGTAGATACAGTGGTAATCTGAACGTTCTACCTACAGTCTATAGAGCCTTTTTATAGGAATCTGAACGCACTCCCCCGTATTGGGTACACCCAGGGTGGGGAATCAGAATGTAGCCTAAGAGCATTTTACAAGAATCTGAACGCTCTCTGGGTGTTTGGGTACACCCGGGTGGGGAATCGAAACGCAGCCCAGGATGGATGATGATTCGGGATGTACGATAGCTCAACACTCGCGTTTAAAATTTAACAAACGAGTATATATATTTGAAAATTAAAGTACATAGCGAAAAGAATAATAAAATGCGCTCGCTGCGCTTACAATACGCCTACGTCGCACTAGGTGTGTAAAATAGACGCGAGGATAAACTATTGCTAACGCGTATAACTTCCTGGTAACGCGTGGTCGCGGAATCACGAAACATTACGCGCTTCCCGGTGGAAGATATTCGCGTACGTTGTTATCACACCCGTCGATTACTTCGAATCGTTATGGATATTAACTCTTGGTACGTTACTGAGGATCGCGGAGATTACACGTCCGTCCCGCCGTTCGAAATCGGATTGATTCGGTACGTTACTGAGGATCACGGTTACGCACATCCGGCCCGTTCTGCGTCCGAAATCGGATTACTGAGCCGTTGGTTCTCGCTCGAGCGCCTCGCGGTCTACGCATCCCCACGCCCTGACTTTCCGCCAATCCCGGCGCGGGATCTCTCGCTCTCGCTCGCACACTCTCGCGTTCCTTGTCTGACCCATTTGAGTGGCTCGCTAGCCACGCGGCGCGAGTCTACTTCCCGCTCAAGGTCACGCGGACTTTCCCGCGTTTTTACTGATATATATATAGACAAGAGTATGATATGGTAAATAAAGAATAACATAAAATAATACAGAATAAACGTAAAATTACGGCCTCTATACAAAGCAAATGCTCTTACGTAAGCCTCGACCGTTTTCACTCCCGTCAAACTCTCACCGACTCTACGCGTAGCTGTCAAACGTTCGGACGAATCGTCGGTGGCGCCCTCTGGGATTTCCAGAGTGCATGAAGTAAAATATATAAAATCAAAAAAAAACTTCTGAATAAACTAAATATGCTCTTTGGCAAGCGTATATCGCTCTGATAATAATAAAAACACAAATATCGACGACTGAACGAAAACCCGGTGGCGCCCTCTGGATTATCCAGATCGCTCCTAGACTCGCTCGAAAACATAAAATTCGGTAATTTGATTGTGAAACGGCCCTTACCGTGAGCCTTCGCATGCATTCGCGCGCGATAAATAAAACTGTCAAGATTACCAGTGGCGCCCTCTGAACTTTCACATCACGCCCTCAATCTTTTGAAAACGGCATCCCGACTCTCTAACATCTATCTACGGATCGACGGCTTCGTTCGGAGCTGGTCTGGAACACTGGGTTACCTTTTCCCCGCTATCCGTTGTCTCCTCTGTCGTAATCCCTTCCGTAACTATCTCGACCTCTTATCCCGCGATTTCGACGTCTCCTGCGAAGATTACGTCGACGCACTGGATGGCTCGCGCCAGCTCCTCGCCGAGTGTCAGGATAAGCGGCTCCGCCTCCCTGATCAGCTCCTCACGTACGTCAGGCGTCCCCGGCTGAGTTGCCTCCGGACTGGTCTGCATACCTGTCAAGTCCGGTTCTCCCGTTACCGGTGCTGCCCTCTGCGGTTCTGGATTCGGCTCTGCCACAGGCTGATTCTCCGATACCGGTGCTGCCCTCTGCGGTATTCGGTTCGGATCTGTCACCTGCGTTGTCTGCGATACCGGTGCTGCCCTCTGCCGATCCCGGATCGCCTTGATTCTCTCAACCAACACCTTTGGTTGCTTGGCCTTGGAAGCGACTGTCGGGGGTGAGCCAGTGTCGGCTTCAGCGTCAGCGGCGCGTATTGTGTTGACGTGTGACTTGATGTGCTTTTGAGTCACATAAGTAAATATTTTCGTATTTTTCTTTTTTGGTCTAATCCATCCAATTTGAAATCAAAGAAATATTGTTTAACCCTTTAAGGACCAAAAGGCCATTATTTTTTCTCAACTTTTAATGCTTTATTTTTTAATGTAAGTAGCCTGGAAAAAATTCCGCAAATACCATTTCCGAAAGTTTGAAGCCTCCTCTTTCAGATGTCGTCGTTAGAATTGACCTATGAAGCGATATAAAAAAGTTATAGCCCATTTTCCCAAAAAAGCGTCGAATTTTTCACGATTTCTTTGGAAAATCCTATATTTTGAATACGAAAACGTCCAGCTAGAATATCGTAACCACGATAAAAGGTGGCATGGATATCTGCTCTCAAAAACCTCGTTGGGCGTTTTCGAAAATTCAATATGGCGACTTCAAGATGGCGGCTTAAATAAAAAAAAACGATATTTTTCTGATTTTTTTCATTCGAATCTCATTAAATCTTCCTCAAACTTACTTTAAATACATGAATTCTATATCCAACATGCGTAGAAATCATAAAAATATATGGTCTATACGAAAAAAAGGTCTTATTCCTCAGAAAACGCGAAAAGTGCCTATTTTCTCAATGATAAAGCAGCGAATTCAATAGTAAATGTATAAATGTATAATGCCAGTATTCTCTTGTATCTAAATGTACATATTTATGAGCGCGCGCGGTTGTGTGTGCGTGAGCGTGCGCGTGCGTGCGTGTGCGTGTGTGTGTGCATGTGTATGTGTATGAGCGCAGCATGGGGTTGTGCACAAACGTATGAGGTCTACTAATCACACGCCAGAAATTTAGCTCGGGGAAACGCTGCGTGCGAATGAGTCGGCTGCTCGCTGAAATAAGATAACAATATTTCTCGAGGAGATATGACGATCGCCGATTGTCACTGATTTATCCAAATACGATTTCGGCTGCTCATGCACTTTGTTATTATCTTCAGAAATTTAGCTTCACTCCACATCATTTAGTTCCAGGATTCTTTATTCAAACGCTGAAATAGATCGTAATCGTCATTAACATTTGAAAATGAAGAACTATTTCTGAAGTATTGCAGGGAGACTCATGCGAGTTATTTGAACGTGATGAGCGCATTGATGTTGTTTTTTTTGCCAGATGCTGATAATTCAGAAGTAGAATCTGAACTTGAATCTGAACTCAGTGATGATGACGTCGGCAACGACGACGACAACGCCGCATCTGATCAAGTTCAAAATATATTATCATATAAACAGATATATGAACACTATTCTTCTAATCAGAAGCATCTTGAAGAGGAACATAAATGTGACTTAATTTTGGGTGAAAAGAAATACGATGATGTCCCTGCAAACGAATATTTATTGAAAGATTCTGATTGAAACAAAATTTCAAACAGTTCGCCAACAGAATTATTCGAAATTTTTTTTCATCAGAGCTGAAAAATCATATTATCGAAGCATCTTCAGAAAATGATCTAAGTCTCTCCATGCATGACCTGAACACCTTTTTGGGTATCTTGATTCTGACTACTTTCAATCAACGGGCAGTTATAAAAGATTATTGGTCGACTAATCCTTTATTGGAGTGTCCAATTGTAAGATCAGCAATACCCAGGAACAAATTTCTTTTGATAAAAAGAAATATCAAATATTCAAAACAGTTAGAAAAGAATCCAAACGATCCTGCTTGGCGAGTCCGTACTATGTTTGAAATTTTTAGAAAAAACGCAAATCGTTTTGATTTTTTCGAAACAGCTCTCTCAGTTGACGAGATGATGGTGAAATTTTATGAAAGGTTGTTGATCAAACAATTTATTCGAAACAAGCCAATTCGATTTGGCATCAAAATGTGGGCGCTATGCGGATCTGATGGATATTTATTTGACTGCGATATTTACTGTGGTAAGAATGTGGCGAAGGATGGAAAACTATCTAAATGTTCTCTCGGAAGCCGAGTTGTTATAAACATCTTAGAGGATTTATTGATGACAACAATTAGAAACAAATTAGTCAATTTTTACTTATATTGTGATAATTTCTTTACCAGTCCTGATCTATTCATACATTTGAATACGATATGTTTGAAAGGCGTAGTGAGAAAAGACAGAATAAAAGAGAAGAATGATTTAGATAAAAAAGCACCCAGAGGAAGTCACGCAGTCAAACATGACAAAATCAGTGGCATGAATTTTATAACTCTGATGGACTCCAAAGACGTATCCGTCCTTTCAACGGCAGCAAGAGTTGAACCATTAAAAACGCGAGACGATACTCAAAAGAAAAGAAAGATAGAATTGAAATTGGGATACCATCTGCTTTTTCGATCTACAATAAGTACGTAGATGGGATCGATATTCACGACCAGTATTGTAGTAAAGTAACACCGACAATGAGAAGTAAGAAATGGACTTGGTCCATTTTGATGAGACTGATCCAATCATCTCTTAGCAATGCCGTTATCATACGGAATGCTGTTAGTCAAGAAAACAGGAAAATGAGTATGAAGGATTTTGCGATGAGTGTCGCAGACAATTATCTGCAAAAAGCCAAACATGGAGATTTAAAAACTCACACAATAGATAAAATTTCCATACAGCAATGTTTTCTTTTTTCTAAAAGAAAACATTGCTGTATGGAGAAATGTGATACGCGAACATTCTGGTTTTGCAAAAATTGCAATAAACATTTTTGTAAAACATGTTTTACGAAATTCCATAATATTGATTAGATATCTGTTTCTAGAGTAATATGAAATAAGTGGAAAAATCCAAAAAGCAAAAAAAATTACAAAAAATTTTCAAAATACAAAAAAGTTAAAAGATCTTCAAAGATGTAAAAAAAATGATTTTTCATTTCACGTTTACCTCCTCGCGGTGAAGATCGGTCAACGGCAAAGTGTTTTGAATATTTTGACGGATAAAGAACGTAATATGTGCTTGGGCACATTATCAGTGTCACGCACGCACGCACGCACGCACGCACGCACGCACACCATTATACATTTACTCTTGAATTCGCTACTTTATCATTGAGAAAACAGGCACTTTTCGCGTTTTCTGAGGAATAAGACCTTTTTTCGTATAGATCATACATTTTTACGATTTCTACGCATGTTGGATATAGAATTCATGTATTTAAAGTAAGTTTGAGGAAGATTTAATAAGATTAGAATGAAAAAAATCGGAAAAATATCGGTTTTTTAATTTAAGCCGCCATCTTGAAGCCGCCATATTGAATTTTCGAAAACGCCCAACGGAGTTTTTGAGACCAGATATCCATGCCACCTTTCATCCTGGTTACGATATTCTATCAAGACGTTTTCTTATTCAAAATATGGGGTTTTTTAAAAAAAATTGTGAAAAATCCGGCGCTTTTTTGGAAAAATGGGCTATAATTTTTTTATATCGCTTCATAGGTTAATTCTAACGACGGCATCTGAAAGAGGAGGCTTCAAACTTTCGGAAATGGTATTTGCGGAATTTTTTCTAGACCAATTACATTGAAAGATTGTGACGTATATTTCCTCGGGTGTGCCTGGTCCTCGGGGATCCGTCCAGATTTACAGTTATTTTCCGCGATACCAAGAGCGAAACGAATGACCTACCGGAATTCTTGGGTGCCAGGCGCGGATCTCCGCGTCGCACAATAGAGATGCGTCTAAATGGTTATATTACACCCGCGCACTGAGTGCGCGAGATGACTGAGATTCGATTTCCGGCGTGAGTACCGGCGCTCGGGAGAGGGTCGTTCGCAATAAGTATTAACTCTTTACATATGAATAATAATAGACAATATATTTGACGCAAGTAAATACATTTCCCTTAGGCGGGATGTGCAGGGGAGTCTCCTTTGTCCCCTTCGTAATGCGGTCCTGCGACCTTCGGCGATCTCATGACTCGATTCTTATTCCGCTCGTCTCAACAGTTCTTTTTCGCCTCCTCGTGCTAGCATATTCGAACACGTCCTTAGATACAAGAATCGTGGACCGTTAAACTGAGGTGGCAAACCGCTGCTTTGTAATATTATCCGCGCGCCCCGGATTCACTTGCAACTCCCGATAATTATGCGCTGTCCGGACGTACGCCAGGCGACTCGTGGCGAGCTCGATTTTTCCGGCACGCGGCTTCGATGTCTTTTCCTCTCGCGGCTCGTAGTTGCATTACGTTCATAATGCGTCCCGGTTTATGCTAATAATCAAACGTGCTACGCGATCCGTCGATGTTATAACGCGATACCCGTGTTCACGTGAACGTAATGTGATCGGGCCTTTCCCGCGGATTTGAGTCTTTTCCCGGCAAGACGATCCTGAAACGCGTCGAATACGCGGTAATCCCGCGAATGACTGTCGCCGATGCGCTTTTCCGGAGGGAGACCTTCAAGTTACGACGGGCGACGAGCCCGGCGGGCGTACCTCCTCTTAATTTTACGCGGCCTTCCTGAAATCCGCCGACCGTTAATTTTACTCAATGTGTCCGTGCACTCCCGATTAGCAAGTGTGATGGAGGCCGCCCGGCCCGGTCTCGTTATCTTGCTCTACAACGCAGGAGTGGCGGTCTTACAATCTGTGATCCAGCGCTTCCTCTCGGCTTCGTGCTCGTTCGGTCCTCGCGGCAGCTACCCGGGGATGTTCTCGCTTATAAGGCCCATGGAATCGAGAGCGGTCCTCCTCCTTGCGGGGAGCGTCCCAGATGCGCACAGAATAAATCGGACATAGCAGGTTGAATGGATTGGACACAGTGTCGATCGGACACAGTAGGAAACGGACACAGTGGCGATCGGACACAGTAGGAAACGGACACACGATGGTTGCAATCGGACACAGTGGCGATCGGACACAGTGTCGATCGGACACAGTTCCGATCGGACACAGTCTCGATTGGACATTCAAATGACATAGGTTTTCTTTTAAAAGTTTTTAACCTACATCCACGCCGTTGAGTTCCGAGCTCTCTAGTTATGTTATAAAAATTACGCGGGGATGCAGGGGGAGGGTTTCGTCTTCGGCGTTATATTCAATCTCACTACTTCTACCTAGGTTTGTATTATTCAATCTCACTACTTCCACATAGGTTTGCTACTTAAATGTGTCCGATCGGGACTGTGTCCGATCGACACTGTGTCCGATTGCAACCACCGTGTGTCCGTTTCCTACTGTGTCCGACACTGTGTCTGATCCATTCAACCTGCTGTGTCCGATTTATTCTGTGCGCAATTGGACCTCACTCTCCATGCGCATCTCGCACGACAGGACCGTGGTAGGGTGCTTACGGCAGCGCGTCGGGCTCTCCCTTCGATCGTGCCATCCGGCGATAGATATCGATCGAGGATTTACCCTCGGATCAGGTCGATAAGGACGGTAATCTCACTTCCTCCTGATTCGTCCTCCGCAGCTCGGGCTGCCCGCTGTTTGTCAATCGGGCGCCTTCCGCTGCCCGTAACTCAGGCTCGCTTCCGCGGTGTGGCTCCTCCAGCTGGCCAGACTAGGGTCCGCCGGCCCGGTTACAGCCAATTTTCCTTGACGGTGCCAAAGTCTTCTTCCCGAGTCGTTCTCGGTCCGAAGCGTCCCCCGGAATCGACCCACCGCACTTTTACGTTGCCGGATCCTCGCGGTATTTTTGTATAGGTGGGGGAGAAGCCCGCGGGTCCGCGGCACGCTCCCTTGGCTCCGACTCTCCTGCTCCCGGTCCCACTTTCCCGTCTCGTTGGCTTCTTCAAGTTGACTCCGACATTCTTAATTCTCGGACCCGCCACTCCATGCGTTCCTAGACTTCCTACACTTTCTCAAAAATATATACATGCAATTAGAACAACGAGATCCCGCAAAGCAAGATCGTCCCTCCCCCCAGAACCTGACAATGCAACGGCGGTCTCTCTGCCCTCTCGCCCCGCTCCCCTGGGCGCGCTCTCGACTCCCTTTTTCCCTCGCTCGGCCAGGGGTAGCCCTTGTGACAGACAATGTCACGTCACAAGATATAGCGTTGAAAGTTGAGAAAAAATAATGTCCTTTTGGTCCTTAAAGGATTAAGGTGTTTCAATGGATAATATATCGAGAATTACTATGCAAATAAAATAATTAAGTTAGTTTTATTACGTAAATATAATTTGCATCCGAGCAGAACCATGTCTAATGGGTTCTAGTTGTTTCTCTTTCATGGGGCTAGTTGTGACTTCGGAACAACTAACCCCAAACATACATACCTATATTATCTATACTATCGTAATGAAAATAATTTTGTTTTAGCATGAGGACTTATAGAAGAAAGACAAATAGGGGTACTACTTCTCTTAAACTTATTCATAAAGCTGCTGATGCTGTCATAAAGGAAGGGAGAAAAATAAAAACTGTAATCAAAGAGCTTGAGATTTCTCAAATGATAAATATGTAAGGACCGAAAAAATATTTAGTTATCTTTTTGTTTATTTTAAAAATTTATGAAAAGTTATATTTAATTTAGAAGTATATTGAGTTTGTGTTCAAGAAAAAGTACTGATTACTGCTTAAATATTGTTAATTAGTCTCTAAATATAATTTGTTACTCTTTTGAGACGGGCTATTTTGTTATATGTAAATTTCTCTTGCCCTCACCTGACGTGGTCGGGTCATAGCCGTCAGGACTCTAATTATAATAATAAATTTAAGTAGTTGGGCGCCAACTAATCATCGATTAGTAAAAGAATCGCAAATTCGAGTAACTTACCATCCTCAGGATCGTGGAGATGGAATGACCCTTATGATTTAAGACGAAAACTAAAGACTTACTTAATCTGGCACAATGTTTTTATTTACAAATCCAATTAGCGTGTGCTCCAGCTTCTCGACGGATCTGAACCTTACAATTGGTCGACTAGGTTCACAATTAGTATAAAGATAATTCCGCGTCGAGAGCATCCCGAAGAGTGCCTTTCTCTCGTCTCCCGCTCCTCCGTGTTCCGGGGACCTAGAGTGGGACCAGCTTTTCGGCGTTTGCGCTAATCGGTCCGCCGACAAGTCGGAGCACTTCGACGTTGAGAGAGACATGAGATTATATTTTCTATTACACTTTTAAATGTTTGTTTCATTCAGTAATGACCTCTAGAACCCTAAAATATCCATGTATATACAAAGTAACAATTTACCCCATAATAATAATAACTAGCCTCATAACGGGGCAAATAGTTCCTTTCCAACTTTCCACAATTAAAAGAGCACATCTTAATAATATGAAAAGATAACTCCAAAATAACTGTTTCTGTACAAAATACAATAAATTTAGGAATGTATTCACTAATATTGATAAAAATTGTAATGAATTCTTGTGATCATTCGCGACGAGTTTTCAAAATCAGCATATATAGCCCCGGTCCCCTGTACTTATTGCTGGAGAATCTCATCTGAAAGAGAGCATTGCCACAGCGATGAGTTCAATAATGACAAAGCCACTAGAATTACAATACTTAGGAACAGGGATGGTAATTAATGGTGTTCGGGATCAGCAGCGTGGACGTGAGCGAGGTCGGACCCGCGCATCCGCCACGTGGGACGCCGATCCGGGCGGCGCGATCGACGGCTCGCAAACAAATTCCTCCTGACAAACAACAAGTTTGGCCTCTACGCCTCCGGGAGATTCTCGTGAAATCCACGTGAACAGGGGAAGGTCTCCCCCCCTTTTTTCGTGAGAATCTTCCGGAAGGTTCGTGGAAATAAAAGGGCGATTCCGGGAGCCCGCCGCGCAGTCAGCTTACTTGTCGTAAGGTATTCAGTACGCTTGCTATCTGTTTCTCCGCTTCAGGAGCAATCGCGCGCTTTCCCGGGATTCTTGCCTTTCGAGAGCGGAACGATCGCGCGCTTACCCGCGAACTCGCGACATTTTCGACTCCTTTGTACAAATTTCTTATGTATTAAAGACAGTGATTCTTTTGAACGTTAATAAAATCTGTATCGAATCATTCACCCGCTCACGCATCCCTGATCCTATACTCGTGCCGTGTTCGCACATTTCTGGTCCTTCGAGCCGGATCGCGCGTAGTGCGGTGAGTGTGGAGTGAACAAGCTAGGACAATGGACCGATTAATCGCTTCGCAACGAGATCTGTATGATCGCATTGCGCGTACCTACGAGAACCTGAGAAAGGTCGGCGCCGCGAAAATCTCAGTCGCGGCCATAGAAGCCTCAGTCAGGGCTCTCGAGAGTAGATGGGAGAAATTCGAGGCCCAGCATGACCGCATAATAAGTGAATTTGCGGACCAGTGCGCGAAAAACGAATACATCACCGAGGACGTCGCGGCGACGGTGGAGACGGCTTACATTGAGCAGGTGGCTCGGCTACGCGCCCTGGAGCAATCGCTCGCCCCTGAAACGGAGGACATCGAGACAAGCGTGGCAAAGGTGGAACCCTCGACGTCGCGACATGGGCTTAAGCGCCTCCCTCCGCCCCAGTTCTCGGGCAAGTTCGAAGACTGGCCGGCGCGGCGTTTCGCGATTTATTCACCCGCATGGTCATTAATGAGAGCGCCCTGTCTAAGGCGGAAAAGATGTATTATCTAAAGACTAACGTGAAGGGTGAGGCTGAGAACCTCATCAAAACTTTGACTGCAACGGAAGAGAATCTCGAGCTAGCGTGGGCAGCGCTGAGCGCTTTTTACGACAACAAGCGCCTGCTCGTACGGTCATACTTGACCGAGTTCACCTCGCTGCCGCGGATGAAATCTGATTCCGCAACCGATCTGCGACGGATCTTCCACGGGATGGTCTCCGTGGTCGGGGCGATGGAGGGCATCGGCCGCCCCCTTTCACGCGGCGAGGACCTGTTCGTTCATCTGACCG
>VBVQ01005529.1:0-11522 GCA_011636635.1 Tetramorium simillimum | reverse complement strand
GGACAAGCGACAGCGGCACAAACATTGAAATAAATTAAATTTCACTTTGGATAATATTAATTACAGTAAATCTAATCTAAATAAGCAGGATACGCAAGTATACGCACGGAATGTAAATTCAGAGGTAATTGAACTGGCAGTATCGTTAAATTGAACGCGAGACCAGATTAAATAGCGCTATTTATCGCTATCTGTTCCATGAAAGTTGTTTGAGAGGAAAATATCGTTGCGCAAACCCTATCTTGGATGATACGCAGTAGCACAATTTTAGTTTGCTCTGAGAGGGTTACGCAGTGCATGAGATATCTAACGTGGCCACGAGCATAAAGGCTCGTTTTGTGCGACTTCTCGTGTGGGTGAATATACGCTTTCAATAGAGCGCACTGTATTCCGATTCTCCTTAGGAATGCAGAAATCACTCTGACCTGTAATATCACCCGCACGCTCGCCATGACGAAAAACTCGTAACCTTACGACTGTGGACAGATACACGCGGCATTTTTTTGCAAAGAATCATATGGCGATTTCTTTACCTTTTGCAATGACACATGGCTTGAAATCAAGTCATAATTTAATACATATTTACACTGAGAAAAAATATTTGTTGAAAAACGCAAAATATATTTCATCTAACTAAAATATTTAGTCAATAATTAGTTCAACTAAACATTATTACAATGACATAAAATATTATATGAATAAACTATACTTTTTTTATTTGAAACTAAAAAATTGTTGAATCAACAAACAAAATTGGGTTAAACAACTATACAAATTTAGTTCGTACAAACGATTTTTTTTCTCAGAGTACATATCAAGTTATTTTGCATTACCACAATTTTATGTACACTCACTTTTTTACTCACTATTGTGGTAAATAATGGCTCTGTCATTTCAAAGTGGGATCTAAAAAGTTATGGATCAATATTTCTGTTCAAGCCAGCTGTGTAGCTCTCAGCGCGCATTGTTCTAACAGGATTACGGTAGGAGAAATAGGAAGCCGTTACCTTTCTTTGGTTTGTCTGATCAATCACGAACTTGATAGTCCCTCTAATCCTATCGGCCTGATCGGCTTTTCGATTTTAAAGTTTCCGTCCTTCCCGAGTGTTTCGCACGAGCGGTCGAGCGTGTCCGCTCCCTCGCTCGGCTCGCAAAACACGCGCGAGCGCCGTCCTCGTTGCTTTCTTTCACGACGTTTCCTCGTTACGGGCGAGGCAAAAACGGTAACGTCTCTTCAAAACATGTGACAGGTGCCTATTGACGAACTAATGTCATGCCACTGATATAATGCGTAAGGTTGAGCCGCGTCACGACGGTGCAATTATACGCATCGTGCAGTTTTGTGAACCTATTCAATTAATAGACACAGGTTGGCCGAGTGCCGTTAACCGGCACACTTTTGTTATGCTAAATTGTAAATCGCACGCATCTACGCTTCGCGGTTTGTTAGATAACGCAATTAAAGCGGATGCATTCAGCTAGGCGGAATATTATCAAATGCCACGCTCGCGCCTTTCATTACGATATCGTTAATGGCGAAACGAAAGTTTCCGGAGAAAAAGAGACAGAATAATTAATTAATTGCTGCGAAAAAAAGCAAATCATATTTATTACATTACTGTATTACTGTATGAAACTGTACATTATTGTATTACTGTATGAAACGTTGTAATGTTAATCTATCAAATTTATTAGCAAATTAGTCATTTTTTAAAAATAATTAAATATGAATGTTATAATCTGAAATTTATAAATGCTATGATATGATATAATATAAAATATGATATAATAATTAATAATATAGAATATTTTTATCTAATATACTGAACACTAGAAAAGATAAATTAAGAAAATGTCCAATATGCGATATGTCAGAATGATGTTATTCGTCGATTTCATTAATCTACATTAAATGCGAATCAAATGCAATGTTCGTAGCACGAGTACACATGTAACATTCATGCCATGTAAAACAACCTTCTGAATCTCAACATTATACAAAATTGAGGACAATCCTATTACATGTAGGATTGTAGGAGGACCCAACACAGCTAGGCGCAAATAATAGCAACAATTGGCTAAACTAGTTCTGCAACGGTGACAAATGCGTTACGTAATTTATTGGGTTAATTCGTAACGCTCGTTATATCGCCAGAGTATGCATCGGCCTCTCGCCAACGATGGCCTAGCATAAATTGCATGATTTTCTTATTGGCAACGGAGATGATTAACCTGTTTCATGAGTGCAGAAACTGGTTGTCGTAATCTCTCTAGTGCGCTACAGATAGGAATATCTAAAAGTATAATTTCGAATGTAATTCCTTGACTCTCTCTCTCCTCCATCTATCAGCTCTCTGACTGATTTCAAGCCGAGCATATTTAACGATGAGTTTATAAGCAATTATTAAATTAAATATATACTGATGATCTTTTCATATAATTTGCTGTTAACTATAAATGATTTTAATGAATATTTGAAATTATCAATTTTTCTTCATTACTCGCTGAGATTTTATAGCCATTTTCAAAGCGGAATAACGATATTAAATAATGATACAGAACCGCAAAACTGTTCTCTTCGCTACTGCAAGTGCAGTAAATACGGCACGCAAGAACGAGTTAGAAATCGCGAGTTAAAACGCTGAAATATGATGCCCATCTTCGTGTTTCACAGCGGTGTTAAGAACTGCGGCTTGAGCGAGTAGCAAGAAAAGAAGAAAAACGGTAAAAATGCTCGACGCGCTGTCAAATAATTCTTCGTCGTTGATCGTCCCTCGTGCGTTTTGCCGCGTGCATTTACCGCGCATAACGCGCTTCTGCTATACTCCGCCGCTTGTGCAATTTTGCCGTTACACCGCCCGTAGTACCGTTTCGCGGGAGCATCGTCTAGGATCGTGTAATTCGCAAGAAATGGGTATTACAGTCGCGCGAAAAATAAAATGGAAAGAATCGCGGGGATTAAGGCGCATGCAAATTTATGCCACATCGTAATCCTCGATTGGCCTTTTATCTTTCACGATCCTGAAACGTTCGGAACACAAATGTCCGAAACACGATTTTCGCTTGTTCACTAGAAATAACTGTCCGTCATCTAATGTCGAAAATAAAGTGCACAATATTTTTCTCTCCGTATCAATTATCATCGATAACGGAAGGCACCGTAAGTCAAGTTAATCTATCGTCTGCTGTATAACACTGATAGTCGATGCACACCTGATTGTGAAATACGCTCTATCTGATCTAATGTATCAATAATAATCGAAAAAGGTAACCAGGAAGCGATAATGGTTGAACCGAGGCACACTTTACGGCACGACATTATTCAAGATAGTAATAGCAATTAATTAATCGATGCGGTATGTACGAGCCTGTTGGTGTTGTTTCTATTAAGCTCAAAATCGTGCAGGAAGGGATAGACGTCAGGAAGAGATGCGTTTATAATCGATAGAAAACGAGCTCCCCCGGTCTACACCATAATCGCCCTCGTATCGCGTTTAACCGTTATGGTGGTAATAGCAAATAAGTTGCTCCGATTTATGCTTACGCGGTCGATTGTGTAATCAATCTGATATTCAAGACGCGAACGTTTAATTATATATTTATAGCTACGTCAGACATCAACGTTACAGAAATTAAGTTTTCAACTTAACATTGAACGGTAGGTGGTGTATTTGGCAAAGAATAATATTTCATTAAAAGTGTCGCGTTACCACTATAATAATTATGTACACGCTCATTACTTTACGAAATTCTACTTCAACTTACAACTAAAACGATTGATCTCGCCTTTATTCTCGTCTCCTCGAGAGTACTTGGCGCTCGTCGGCAAAGATTGGCCGCGGCCTCTCCCCGTTCTCCGCCGACGTTTCTTCGTCCGGCATCCGAACGGCTTTCAGTTCTGCTGCCATCGAGACCACGGCTTCTTTCTTTTACCGTCTCTTCGAATCCCTCATCATTCTTCCTCGTCTTCGGTAAATCTTCTCTTCCGCCTTCTTCTGCGTTGTTTCGCCCAACTTCGTTACTTCTTACACGCGCGCGATGGTACGGCACACGATTGCGAAGCTCTTCCTGGTCCCGCCGTGTATTCTCTTCGCCGGTTCTTTCTTAAATTCTTGCGGCTTGGTATTAAGAGTTGCAACCGAGGAGAGACGCGTGATTTGCGCATCGCAATGACTCGTGGAATTACAGGGGATGATATTTGGGTTGCGCTTCCCGGCTGCATTCAAAAATTCGACCCAAATGTGGTTACCCTGTAATTCCGCGAGCCGTGATCTCCGTAACAATGTCCGAAGGTATAACGACACAACATAATATTATCGCAATTGGATAAGATTGCTAAATTTATACTCATTTCTTTATTTTTCCTTTATTAATCGTATCCGAAAAAAATAAATAAAACGAATAAATAATAAGAATATCCTTTTGCAAAGAAATTAAAGAATTTAAAATTCCATATTTTCCAAGCGTGTAAAAAAAATTTGAAATCGTCATGCTTTCCTTATGCAACAAAGCGCAACAGAATGGCGCTTAGCTTCCGTGATACGCGTTACGATCGTATAATCATTACGCGTGTTATCTGCTTCAGTTCTCGGTACTTTCGTCGGCGAGCGTGCTCGAAATTCGAAGCGCGATGATATCGGTCTTATCTGAAGGAGACGGTCGACTTGGAGTGTACTTAATGTGGGTGGCTAGATAACGGGAGGGGAAAGCTGGTGTAAAGTTGCCGAAACAGAAAAGCTGAGAAGGTCTCCTATGACTTTACGGACCACCTCGTGCACCCTCGTCATCGTACCGAGAAGCGGATTGTTGTTACATGTCATCCGATCAGCCCGATCTGCACGTAATCGCTTCGAAGAAGCCGACTATTGTCTCCGTCACGAATGTTTGACAAAACCTTTGAGGATAAAAGCAAATTTTGCTGCACGAAATTTAAACCTATTAGCATCTTTATTTTCCGATCACGTTCGGACCCACGCTGTTATTCATTGTAATATAAATACCGTTACGAAACCTTTAAATAGCAAAAAAGAATAGCCGAATTGTGTATTTTATTTGAGCGGTCAAGGAGTATTTCTATAAATGGTAAAATTAAAATTCTCTGGAATTCTCTGGAATTTAGTGAAAATTGTTTTCTCCTTGCAAGTATCGCAAGGTGATGGTGCCTTTTATCATCATTTCACACTGAAAGAAAAATATAGTTACTCTTGGACCTAACCACAATTTTATATAGTATTTCTAATAATATTTATGCACCCAAGAAAAATATTTTACGTCAAAGTGATTTCTCCTATAATCTCATATTCTAAGCTTTCTGTTTTCCAGCAAACATATTCCTCTTTCAATAAAGTAAAAAATACTTTTTCCTCTCTTAAATACTCCCGTTTATACTATTTTTCTCTTAATTTCGCAGGAAATCCTTTTAAGGTCAATATAAGAGTAAAATCCTCTAATTGTAAGATTTAGAGGATTCTACGAATATCAAAATTATTTTTTTTGGGTGTGGCTAACATAATGATGCATATAGTTAATCATATTTATTATAAGTTAGAAATATTATAAAATTATAGTTGGATAAAAAAGTAACTATATCTTTCTCTCAGTGCACGATATTTTGTTTCCCCCCAACTTCTCATCACTGATTACTGAAACAAAACTAAGATAACGATGAACAAGAAGAAGACCGCGAATTATCGGGGAGGCGAAACGCGCCTGCGACAGTCATTTGTCCGGCGCACCAGAGATGATTTCAACGTCAGCGCGCGATAGAAAATTTACAATCCAATTATTCACTTATCCTTGCTGAGAGGCATGCGCGCGCGAAAAAATCGAGAATGTAGGACCTTGCCTTGCGTACGTGACCGATCTGTCGGTTCCAATGGACAGTGCGTGGCCGATGCTGCGAGGAATCCGGGGAGGGATACGCACAGCGGGCGAAGGGTGAAGGGTGACTCGTCGAGAAAATCAGCGCGGTTCCGGTTGCAACGACCGACGATGCGAGCACGATGCGCGCTTGGCGCTTTAGCCTGCGCGTTCGCCTTCTCTATATATACAAACGAGCGCGCTCGAAAGAAGAGGAGAGAATCAGAGCTGATCTCTTCCTCCCGTTCCCGACAATCGTAAAACGGCATTCCTGACCTGAGTACTCTATTCGCATGGCATCGCGAAAAATTTCTGCAAAATCACGCGCTCTTTCACACCGCCGTACGCTCCATTGTAGCTGCGAGGAGCACAAATGTGACGGAGGATTTCTCCGGGAATCGGAGCCGGACACAGCCCGGCTGGAGCCGATAAATCAATTTCTATGGGATTTCGGATCTCAATTCCGGCGGCGTCCAACTTTAGAAGACTAATATTGACTTTGCTGTCGAACCGAGTCTACAAACAGGCACCGCAGTTATGAAGAAACTGCGTACAACACACACACACACAATTTAAGCGTCATGATTATATCCATTAACAAGACTTTGTTTATACAATACTTATGAATTAATGTAGCTAGAAATACAATTCGCAACAAGGAAGCATTTGAGTCAATGTTTGTCTTTCTAGTCTCTTTTTACTTACTGATTAAATTTAGTCTTGATTAAAATATAAAAATGAAATTATTTATAGATCATTATAATTCTATAAAATTTCAAGGTCGTGTAACATTTTATTTAAACAATATAAGATACCTTTTCTTGCACTTTTTAAGACACAAATTGCCTCAATTACGAATCCAATCTAGTTAGCCGATTCTCGGATAGCCAACTTTATTTCAGAAAAAAGGAAGCAAGAGATATCATTGAGTCGAGTTAACGACGGCGAGCGAACGCCGGCAAAATTGTTTGCGGCCGTTGTTACTGTTCGCTCACCCGCCTCGGGAAACGAGAAGTTTCGTGCATACGTAGGTATAGGCTATGCGCACTTTGCGTGTCTATCCTTAAAAAATTATGAATTACGCAGCGAGGCGCATTAAACGCAAATAGAACAAATTTACGAGCGAGTTCGCCGCCGCGAGCCATTCGAGCCGCGGAGTGCGAGCAGATTGCCGTCAAGAATCGCCCGGAAAACGCCCGGCGTGGCCCACCCAAAAATGATCTCGAATTCCCTCGTAAATGCATTCGCGTGAATGCATACGCTCGATAGAATCGCAGCTGCAGCTTTACAATATGTATAGGCGTGCATTGTGCTGCTTCTTTTAACTTAAATTCCGAGGACCAGCTACACGGGTCCCCCCACAGCCCGTTGTCGTACGCGAAAAAATAAAGCTGTATTAATATGCGCATATTTTCTGGATGCATTATTTGTTTCGCAAAGAGAAAGAGAGAGAGAAAAAGAGATTCGGCACAAAAGAATTGAAGGGTTCGCGCGTCACCAACAATTGCTATGTAGGATTCTTTATGCCTGTATTTATCTGTACAGTAAAAAAATTATATATTATTTCGGAAATGTTTTTCAGAAATGTTTTCTCGAAAAACATCTTTGCGAAAGCGTTTATTTAAATTTGCATGGATTAAAAAAAAAAGGTATGAAAATGAAGAGAAAATAATTTGATATTCTTTGATATTTATTACAGTTTATCTCAAATATCGTCATCAAGTTGCGGCAATACGTAATTTATAAAAATTAAAGTGAAGACAGGTTAGTTGTCTTCGAATCTTTTAATCGTCAATTAATCCATCAAATTCGTCCGTTCGCTGACTGTCAATGGAGATATCAAAATGAGAACAAGAAGGAGAACGCCGCTCTACCGACATCCTCAAGTAGTACATCATCATGTATAGTTATATAAAAATCATTATCACGCACAAGCCGTATTAATTACGTGTTCCAGCAACGTGATGGCGAAGCAACAAGAATCATGTATCGTTCGCGGCCCTCTCGTCCTGAAGAACGTTCTCGGTTATTTTTCTGACGTCGATATGTCGTCCGCGCGGTTCGAGCGAGAAGCACGCGAGTGTGCCTAATTAATCCTCGTTGCATTTATTAAATTTGCTCGTGCACAATCGATAGTAACGTCGGCGGCATAAAGTAGTCAGGCCCGAGGGATATTATGATTAAACCACGCAGTAATAGACCAGTCATTACGCCTCATTATCATTAACTACGATAATTATGTGCTCTACCTAACTGTGTGTACATTTAGTAGTGTGTGTGTGTATATGTGCAGGTGCGTGTGTGCTTCGTGAGACAGTAAATTGTCGGTAAGAGGACCGTATGCGGAAATTAAATAGCCGGGGATCATCACGCGCTGTCACGAACGCCCGCCAGATCTACACCAGACACGTCTCCAAGACACTCCGATACGTCGTCGCCGGGATCTTCGTGCGGGACCATCCGGGAGCGTGCAACGGTCAGGATGCGCTCGCACAAGCTCGTAATAACACGCGTACCGCGGCGTATATAGGGTGTTCTGGATATCCAAGTTTTTATCTATAAATTCTTTGGCGATTTCTATCAAGTTCTCACTTTTAAAGCACACTTTCAAACGTTCGTTTAACTAATTGCTGTATTGAATTTTGTCAAGACAAATCGTGTTTGAAATAAATATAAAATGAGTGAAATCTCACCGTTAAATTTTCTACTCCAAGTCTTAATTCATAAAATTCTGTACATTTTTTCAGAGATGTTGCGTAAAAAGTCTTTATCGTATGCTTGCGTTATTGAATATTTTTGGAATTTAGTGTCAAATTCTAATAAAGCACATTTGAAATCAGTTAATGAAAAGAATCGCTATTTTTGTCTCTCAGTTTTAAATCGCAAAGCTTCGCACATTTCGATCGGTTGTAATTGATAATTCGATTTACCAGTTAGTCGACAACTTTTGTCAAGGAAAAGTGCAATTCGAATTATTCAAAGAATCTGCGGATGAAAGAAGGAAGTACCTGGACACCGTATATACGTGAGAGTGCATCAATGTGCGGCTGCGTGCGACGAGCCGCATGTGCGTTCGTACGGACGAGTGTTACGATGGAGCGAGCGCCATGTGCGTGTCCCTATGGTGCAGAGCCGTGCGAGTGTGCGTGTTGCACATACATGTGTGTGGAATGAGGTGGGGTACTGACCGCACATTCCACGAGGGAGGTGACCGCCTCGCCTCTCCCGTCTGCAAGAACCTATATATTACATAGACGTCGGTTTAGCCGACGTCTACCGAGGCGCGGTGCGTGTGCATAGAATTTCCCGCAAAAAATGACTTCTGCTCTTATGCGTCGGATATTAGGAAGTTATGCGTCTTTCTTTCGGTCTGCATGTTGGTCCCTGCGGTTTTGTGAAAAAGATCGTCGCTCGCGGTAAGAGTGCCATAAAGTAAAAAAAAATACAATACGACAAAGTAAATTATAATACAATAATCAGTCATTATAAATACTAATATCGTAACACAAATAAAATTACAAAATAATAATAAAAATTATTCTTTGACTGACGCGAAAAATACGATATTTTTTGAAAATTTGAAAAAAATTATTTATGCTATGCATGAAAATGAACCTAGAGCCTAGTAACAATTTGGAATAAGTTTCATATATACATTGAAAAAAAAACGGACGAATCGGAAAATCTTGTAGAATTGATTAAATATTCTTTTTATTGTAATAGAAATTCTGATTATAATAGGACTCAATACTTTAGAACTTATAATAATCAGAATTTCTATTATAATAACTATAAGAATATTTAATTAAACCTACAAGATTTTTCTGATTGTGATTCGTCCGTTTTTAACCAGAATCTTTTTTCAGTGTACTGATGTTACAGGACGAATAATTCACATCGATACTCGGATGATGACTCGCGGTATCAGTAGGCAAGAACAAAATTCAAGGGAAGAACGCACGAAGAAAGGATCGAAGAAGTTGGTTTAGCGTAGAGAAAAACCAAAGTTTAAAGTGAAACTTTGATTAAGCACGGGGAAGGGGAGACGGATGACCACGCGAGAAGAATATTCCGCGCGGAGCTATCGCGGGGAGATTGCTCTTATTGCGAGAGCGACGTCATGTTCGCCGATGGGAGGGCCATTAAACGATTACAAAGCGCGAGCGAGCGTGCGGATGACCGCCGTCGTCGCGCCTAAGCGGCCCCTAAGCACTCCTCCGGCTCGGCGCGGCGCGGCGCACGCGTATGTGTACACATAATGCGATATAATACGTATCCAGCGTTACATATACGGGGAATCAGCGTGTTCACCACGTGCGCACGCCTTTCCCATTGCCGGCCACGGCCGAGCTGCAAAGTGTTCCGAGTTACCGAGGGAAACCCCATCACGCAATCGCGCGTGGACGTATTATTACGGCGCGGCGGCGGCGGCGGCGGCGGGGTTGGAAATTCTCGGTCCCTGAGGTACGAGATACTTAGTCGTATAATCGAGTTTTTGCGGGCTTTCTCGCGGCTCGCGATGTTCCTTTTAGCGGGATTAATATCGGGAGATGATTCGAGCCGGCGCGCCGCGCCGCTCGCCGATCGCGCAGAAAACGCGTGCGCGTCTCCCGCGCGTCTCGGTAATAACATCTGGCAACGCGGACGGGGTAATACAGGAAATGCTATCTCTTCCGCTACGACTGCCCGATAGGATCGACAGATTAAATCCCGCGGAGTTAATCTGAAATTTAAATGCCGCCGCTTATCGATCGCTCGCTCGCTGGGATGCGCGCTGGTAGCGATCTCCCTCGCGAGCAAACACGGGATTAATTCTGAAAATGCCCACTCGAGTTCGACGGACCCCCAACGTTTTCATCTAGCTATAATTTTCAACTCGAGACATCAGCGTATTCCGCCGCGTATCTGCGCATCGATTCTCCCGGTATAAAGACGTTTCCGAGATCGTAACGCGTGCTCGCTTAAGAAGCCCGGTAACCATCATGCAAAATGGATGCTGTATATGCATAGAGAGAAAAGGAGAGTTTCGCGCCGAGATAAATAATCGAATTAAGGCGATATCGTGCGCGATGCAATTTAGCGGAGGGGCGAGCTCTCTCGCCTCTTCCGCAGACGCGATAGAGCTCTCGCACATTAGGCGCGATTACTTGTATCGCGGGGGCTTATTAAATTAAGCGGGGAGGGAAACATTCGATCGATCTAGGAACCAGAGGCGCGCGGAGGAAGATTAAAGCCGGCGCTCTCTAATCGATAATTCGATCGGGCCGGTCCGCCCGATCTCCGCGCCGATCTCCGCGCACCATTACGCGCGCGCGGTACCGACGTGGCGACAGCCGCACGGGTACCAGGCGCATGCACTCGCGCCGGAGCCAGTACTCGAACACGTGGTAGACGTACGTGCCGCGGTGAAGCGAGAGAGTGAGCCAGAGAGAACTAGGGTCCACCCACATTCTAACCTACATACGTATCCCGTGTACCGTAATCAAAGGTAAGATACGCCGCCCTGGGACGTTTATCGCCGCGCGCGCGGCTATACACGCGGACGCGCAAGAACGTGTACTTGACTTTTCCCTTTCGCTCGTTTGCTTTATCCTTGAGATACGTAGAAGAAACGCGGCGTTTATCTTCCGACTGTCAAGAGAGTGGGGGAGGGTGAGGAGGGG
>VBVQ01005528.1:0-11524 GCA_011636635.1 Tetramorium simillimum | reverse complement strand
CCCCCGGCCAGCCTCATTCGCCGTTTCCCCCTTTCTCTTTCTGGCGCAACGGCGGCCTATCGCCGTTTCCTTGACTTCGTGACGTAACGTCGGTCCAGACGATGGGGCGCGCTCATACATCCCCGTGCACACCCATATACACGCACACATACACACATTGTGCGCGCGGTGCATTTATTTTATTTCTGAAAATACCTCGATTGAAAGATATGTCGTATATATTTTCCCCGTTTTAATTGAAATTTCGATCGTTGCGAACGCTTTTCATGGAAATAAAAATAATACCATCAGTGGCCGGAGAAATGACGTTACGTTCTTTAAAAATAAATTTATCCTGTAACTATATAGAATCTATTAACCGACGTGTCTAACTGCGCTACCATGATATGTCATTTTTCCAAAGGATATGTTGGGAACAAGGATTGAAATAAAGTAGAAGCCAATCTTCATCTCCATCCGTCATTTTTTTTTGTTGCGCGTTGGAAATGGAGTATGAGCTGGTGAATTTTAATGAGCGCAATACTGCTTTTTGCTCCGTCAGCCGGAGTTATGGAGATCGGTGAAATATCTGTAAAGTTATCGGCTTAGCTTGAGCTTAGCAGATATTTCCTGGTTATTCCATTAGGATTGATGCTCTATCATAATTTTATCAGCCGCCCGGCGCAACGCAACGGTCTGCGCGGCGTTTCCTCGAGTTTCGCTGAGTGTTTCGAATTTCCCCGGCACCCACCTCGATGACTCGCGTAAAGTCCTTTGTGTTCGGCCGCGCACTATGATATCGGGGATGTGATTTATGCCGTTCGAAAGCTTACAGGGGATTTAACAATGTGGCAACTGGGAACTACCGTTTTGCGGCAATCGGTTAACGAATTCCGTAAACGAGATTCGTTAGGTGTTACCTCGCTCCTCGTTGTGTAAGTGTAGAGCGTGAATTTTAGGACACAACTGAATAAATAAAGACTTCCAGCGGTCAATTTCGATAAATGTCTGCATTAAAACTTGCGTTTTACGAGGTGTACGAGAATAACCGCATTTACCGCTCAGTGAAATTACATCTAAAAGCGCGGAGGAACAATAAACAGTTAAAAGTAGATTAATAATTTAAAGTAAAAGCCTTCAGTCCTGTAACTTGAAAGGACTCCATGTTTTTGCCATGGTTGCAGAATTGATGTTGTCCCTGTATTATGACGTTGAGTGGGAAAACTGAAAATACAAAGTAAAGATGTAAGATCAAAACACACGGAGGACGAGAGAGAGAGAGAGAGAGAGAGAGCACAGAAATTAGTTAATTGGATTCACCGTAAATTTCAACTTAAAATGCTTTTTCGGAAAACGCGTCTAATTACGCTTTGATATTTACATTCATCTTTCTGGAAAATGTATACCCGCAAACAATCCTACATACATAATATCACGCGGATGCTCTAGAGAAATGGCATTTCCCCGGCTTCGAGCTAGAATTTCAGAGAGAATTATGTTTATGGCCCACGGCGAGGGAAGTTATACAATTAACGTTGTTTGTTAATTATTTTTCGGCAATGATATCTACCCTTAATAACTCGCGTGTACTCGCAGTTTTAGATAGTCGTAATTTCATAAACTCGTGAGAGTTAAAATGATCGAAAGTACGCCTATCACGTATCTCGTATCCGATATTTCGAAAATATTGCGAGTTGAGCGAGTTCTCGTGTTGCCTTGTCGTTATTGTTGTTGTTTTTTTTTTTTAATCAAACTGAGACGCGAAAAGTTTCGTCTTGTTGTTGTGAAAAATATTGAACGTATTTATCGGACGTAATTTGCGTACAGCCTTCCGTTTATACCACTTGCGGTGGAACTTGGCCGATAAAATTTAATTTGCTCGACGTACAAAGCAGTTCGCGTAAGTGCGATGATATACAGGCGATATAACAGGCGTAAAATTCTAGGAGGAACTTGGTAAACGTACGACCGAAAGAAACCCTGACGCGCGAACGCTGTATATCTTTTGAGATTTAATAACGGCGAACGAAAAGTAAAATGAAATAGGATTTATATTGCACGCCGCGTCTGTAATTATGTTCATAACCCGTTCATTTCCATTTAATGTTTTACAATCGATATCGGCATTTACATTTATATTTTGCCGGCGACGGTGATTTTCACGACCTCAATAAATTCAGGCAGGTTGAGGAACGGAATGAAAAACTCTCTCTCTAAACGTTATCAACATCGCTGGAAATTTTACCCTTTGGCGATGCCGATATACATTTCACGTATGTGTGTGCGTGTGCGTGTAGAGACAGAGAGAGAGAGAGAGAGAGAGAGAGAGAGGGTATGAGGGGGGAAGTAAGGCGGCGGAAAGGATACGTTAGTGTGCCACAGGCTTAAATATTCATCCGAGATCAATCGGGCGGATCTGCAATCTCGGGATGTATCGGGGCGTTGCAAAATAAACCGTCGAGCGTCTGGCTCGCGTCGCATCGGACTTTTGTCCCTTCAAAGAGAATTGCACCTTTTGCATCGGGTTCAATTTTTCAAACGCTGACCCGTTCGCTCGTCATTATTAGCGTGTTTTCGTCGTTTAAGAAGTATTAAAGAATCATTATCATTTTATGCGACATTTCAGTCAGATGTCTTCTATATTTCAAGGTTCCGATAAAATTGATCGAATTTTACGAATGCATAGGCCAACATTGTTTATTCATTGTAAGCATTTTGAATTTTCCTACATATCTAATGCTCTAGTAGTTTGATCCTCGTGTTTTCACTTATTTGAGATACGGTAAGACTTACTTAGCTACATGTAGAGCAGGCAGGAAAAACGAGGACGGTTAATTGTGCGGAAAATTCTCAGCGATATCACGCAAGACACCTCATTGTACATATGTACTCGTTTCGCACAAGTTTCGACATTCTCTCATTGTTCGCCAAGCTCCGCGCGCGCAAGTTGTCAGGAGCAGAGCGGTCCCGTATCCTTCAGGCACGTACTTCCGAAGGTATTCTGAAAAGGCTGCCACGGCGCGACTCGCGCAATTTATTCCCGGGCTTGCTTTGTGTCGCGGGCGCTGTGAATTCGACTTCGGGCCGAAAGTGCGGGTCCAATTTTCTTGTCTTCAATCCCGCCCATGTTTGCCGATGACGTGACGATGTGACGCCGCGGCATATTTTCAATAAACAATGCTCGCGACCCAAAACTGCCAAAACGTCGTCGATCGAGAACACGACGGGCGATTCGAATTAATCGTTCATTCGACAGGTGTCTCGTTCGGTTTACGAAAAAAAGAAACTTTCGTCCGTTCGCTCCTGAATTTCTGTAGATTAATATAAAGTATTTTTATGGCTTGTCTGTATTACATTTTTTTGTAATTCTTGCTTTTTCTTCAAAGACCTGAATTACGTTTTATTTAAAATGTAGAAAGTCACGTAGAAATAAATATAAATAATACAGATGAATTTTATTTATTTATAAAAATAAATATAATACGATTATTATATGTATTATATCGCGATATTAAGTAAAATCGTATAAAAAAAACTAAATGAAAAATCTAAAAACATATGCGTATAAAAAAATAATAGTAATGAATCTTGAAGAAACAAATGAATATATTATAAAACGATTATTTTAAAATAACTAACTTTCGATTAATTATTTTAAATATTTGATTGATTTTAAAATAATAACTTTTTCACTGTATCAAAAGAATGGACAAGCGTACGTCAATATAGTTACAATCTATTCTCTCTAGTAAAATAATTTCTTTCGTGGAGGAAATTAAATTCTCTCGTTACCCTTCTGATTCACCATTTCCGCGGCAAGCACAAACGAACGATCGCCCAGGCACGAAAAGACCGAGACTCCGAGAATTCGGGACTTTTTTCTTTTTTTTTTTTTTTTACGAGCGCCATGGACACCAGCCAATCAGTGAGGTGACAATGATTTAGGTGCGCGTTCCTGGATTGTCGCCCGGCAAACACGAGCACGCACACGTGCGTGTGCGATCTCCCGCGTGTAGAAGTGAAGCGGCCTCATGAAACATTCATGCCGATACCGCCCCGTGACACCGCTTAACCCTGGCTCTCCAAAACGCAGTAGTCAAGATAGGCCACGATGTATTTTTGACGTGGCGATAGTCACGTGATGCATCACCTCATGACTTTATCGGGAAACGCCTCGAAAAGTCCCAGAATTAAAGCTTCACGTGAAACACACCAATTTACGATAAGATAGCTGCTAAAATGGGATCCCAAAATGAAATTCAGTTAGCGAATTGCTTTAGCGTGATCATTTCAATGGTTTTATAGGAATACATTCATAGCAGTCCCTTTCAACAGTTTATTATTGAAGATTGATATACATACACATATGTTAATAATTTACCGGGCGACTTTTCGTCGACGGTTCGCGCGAAAGCGGGGCATAATTTTCTGTTCATAGTGCAACTATATACTATACGGTGACGGAGGGAGTCAGCTGTGGCGAAGTTATTAATCCTGCTAACAGGAGGCAAAGTGTACTTTGTACGCTCGCTTTGCCTGCCACCCCGTGTTTAACTTCCCCGTTCAAAAGCACCAAACCATAACACGGCGATATATATTGGCGCGTAACGTCACAGTTTGAAAGCCCCCTCGAACTTTCGTTTTCCCATGGCGGAAGTTCGGCGACCGGTACCGATATCGCTGACCAAGCCACAATGCTTCTTGGAAGTTTCTAAGAGAGAGAGAGAGAGAGAGAGAGAGAGAGAGACATTAATTCGACGCGAAGGTCACTCGAAAAGCTCGAGATATTTCTCTCTCTCTCTCTCTCTCTCTCTCTCTCTCTCTCGCTATATTACATAAAAAAAAACTTTTAATATGCCACACGTTGCTGCATGACCCTTGTCTATCTTGAGCCGTTTAAACTTATCTCTTAACACAGTTACCTTCTAATTCCATAATCGCACGAGAGCCTTACACACCGTGTCAAAGTCTTATCTGCAGTCCGAGCGTAAGAGGGAACGGGATAAAACTAGAAAGCAACCTATGGGAGAAAAAAGGAGTAGGTCAGGTTAATAATAAACATCTATAATAGCAGTTTCATAATCATCTCTTCGATCGTATATAAGCGAAGGTTGTTCGGCCATTAAAATACACACTAATTTCGAGCGATGCGATCTCCTGCAACGGAGAGAAAAATATGAGTCTGATAATGACTTAATCCCATTTCGATTATGACGGAGGTCCCACGGAGGAACATGCACCTTGGGGAATCGATGCGGTGAGCATATAAGCTTCCTTCTCTCTCTCTCTCTCTCTCTCTTTCCCTCCTACCCTCTTTTCTTCACAGAAATGGGAAGACATCATAAATATGATAATAGGTGGTTTAGGCACGGCGTGTTCGGCATACCGATAAGTTTCCTATCCGCCTTCGTCGTCCCGCTATCTTGCCTGCGAGCGAGATGAGAAGCGAGGCCTAGCCTCGCGTTGCCGACAAACATTTAAATTTGAGGATGGTACGTGACGCAATTAAAACCTTCAGAGAGATCCCCCAACGCTCTCCTCCCCCCCGCCCCGTCATTCTCTTTTGCACGCGCGCGTATGTGCAACGATGCAGCCGTGGCAATAAAACTTGTTTCCGTCTCCTACCTAGGAACAGGCTTGTACAGACATCATTTTCTCGCCCCTTTTCCTCGACGCAAAATGCTCCAGCGACGTCTTCGTGACGCAGCAATGCAATTCCCGGCCTCCGTAAACAACGCGATTACGTGGGCTATCCCTCTTCGTGATTCCGCAACGTGAGCTCTCGGATGACGATAATGGTAGATTTATATGTTATTTCAGTCGCACTTCGTTCCTATCCCCGCGTGGTACGTTTTATTATCGAAATTCCTCGCTTTACAGGCACAGATGGACGCAATTCGTGTATCGCGATAATTATAATCCTCTTTCGTCGCCTACGGGTTTTTTTTTTGTTTTTCGGTGGACTAGGAAAAGCATGATAAAGGGCAATAGGTCCTCTTTAAACGTAGGCCCGGGCCTGCCAAGCCTAAATCCAGATTCAACGAGAGTGTTAAGGATATTTTATTAAAATTAATGAAACGCCGCCGACGTCACACACGTGAGGGAAGGCCGGAGCCATAATTGGAGAGGTCTCGACTATGGCAGCTGCACAACCCTTTGTGTCGCGCACCTACCCCCTTCAGCTGCTGCAGCCCTCATTCGAGCATATTACCCTGTTTCTCTGTGTCACCTTTCGTGAACTTTCTCTCTCTGTCTTTTTCTGTCTTTCTCTGTCTCGCTGGGTTTTTTTTCTCTCTTTCTTTCGCACACACTCTCTCTCTCTCTTTCTCTGTTTTATTATTCTTAGGGGAAAAAATACTTTCATCATGAGTTGCAGTTTACATGCAAGGATACAACATCCATTGCAATTGTCCATGCTCCAACGTGGAGTTGTTTACGCAGCCGTTGTATTCGCATCCCACATAACGCTAAATGTAGCCGCTTATTCTTCGGCGCATGATAACATTCGAACGTCATATTCATGTTCAGCAAATAAAACTCGGAATCAAACGCATTTAGCTAAATGCAAAAGAACGATATATTTAAACGTTATACGTATGAACAATAAATCGCAAACGTTATATAGGAAAATATTGAAATGTTACAACTGAAAATCAGCACTGACTGCAGATTGTCTGTATTTTTTTTCATCTCCATACACAATATTTATACAGATTGTACCCAATGAAATAGTAACTTTTATTTAAAGTTTCGCGCGGAGAGCGCACTTAAAACGACTTCCACGCTCAAAACTATCTTTCTCCCGTACTTGCGCACTACGTGCGCGGAACGTTGGCATTCCGAAAAGATTTATCCTCAATAATAACGTTCGCGAATCCCTTCGCACGCGGTTCGAGACCTGACCCTTTAAGCCAGACAGGCTTTTCTATGGCCTCCACCTGCATGGCTGTATTGTAAGTCCTCCCTCGCTTCTCTCTCTCTCTCTCTCTCTTTCTCTCTCACTTACGCTCTCAAAAGAGTTTTTTGCACACACTCACACGCTCGAACGATTACTCGTACACTCGGGCGAGTTTGCTCGCTCGATACACGTGTGCATACGTGAACGCGATATCCCATATCGTACTGCACAGAAACTCTCCCTATCGAGGGAGAGAGAAAGGGAGAAGAGGGAGAGAGCGAGCGAGAGAGAGAGAGAGCGAGAGAAAGAGAGGAGAGCTTTCAAAGCTCTCGCGCCTCTCGCCCAGACTGTCATTTCGATCCTGACTGAAACAGTCCCAGCGGTTCTCAACCGGAAAAATGCCCGTAATGAAAGGTAGGGTAAAGTCTCGTCGGGTTTATGTCGAGAATTCGATGATTGATAGCGCGCAGCTAACGGTGGATAACGAGTGACGCGCTTTGTGGGTAATCTATTGCATCGCGTAGTGATCTTCTCTGTATGTAAAATACTTTTATGCGTAAATGCCATGATTAAACTCTCTTTCTCTTTCTCTCTCTCTTTTAATTTGTATTTCTGAAAGATTTCAAATCAGTATGATTTTTCAGAAAAATTAATTAATCGGCACTTTAATCATCAGCAACTTCACTCTTTCTCTATTGAGAATTCGCAGCCACGTGCCTGCGCCCTTTTACCGGTAAAAGCAACTCATCGTTATCCTTTAAGTCACTTCCCTTCGATAAATTATGACTCTAGTTATAATACGAAGAGAACTTTCAAAAATATACATTCAGAATAATAAATACTGTCAACGATAAATTCTATTCTATACTTTTAATCGAATTGAAGATGTATCTCGAATAATTTCTGTTCTGATTAGACAAAAAATAAAATCTAAGCATGCTCGATAAATAGAATTTTTGGCAAAATGAGTCTTCTTTTAACGAGCACCCGGTATAGCCACCGCGTGTATACAGCGAGTGGGCCCGTTGTAACGCTTCAGCTGGTTCCTCTGCCCTCTCGCGTCCCTTTCTCGCCTACCACCGCGAAGAGCGAAGAGGACGAGAGAGAGAGAGAGAGAGAGCGTGCAGACACCCCACCTGCCCCCCTCGTCTCGTTCGTCCCCCTTCGCTGTTCTCTCTCTTTCTCTCTCTCTCTCTCTTTCTCTCTGTCTTTCTCCTTCTCGCCCACGCCATGATCAATATTACGCCCCAGAGCTACGGCATCCAAACCGACCTCGAGACGGACTTCTTCTTCCTGCTCAAAGCATCCCTGAGCGGCGCGGTGGTGCAACTTCCGTCTCGAAACTTTTCCAACACGCGAAACCGGAAACCAGAACGAGAAATTAAAAGCCGGGAAGAGCGCCGGCCGTCTGGATCACGCCGGAGGAGTCCCGCTGCGAAGTTTCTCTTGCCCTCTACCCTCTCACCCTGCCGGAAGGGGCCGGAATGGAGTCGATAATAGTCCCGGTAATTGCGTTGCTCGCTTGGACTGTCATACGAAATCGCCGAGATTGATTTCGTGGGCTCGACAAGTGCCGTGGTCAGATCCGATCAGGGTTTTGCCGATTACGAGCAAGCGAACATTTCCCGTCTTGCTACGAATTCGCTTTTTCTTCCGATGTCTTTAACGTTCGAGAATCGTTCCTGTAAATTTTTGTGACAAAATTTTCCCCGAGCTCTCCACAAAATGACGAGTTTGATAGCAAAATCGGAAATAGGTGGTTTTTGATTTACAGTAAAAATAAAAAGCTTTTTACTTCTGCAAGTTACGAAGGTGCAGCGTACAGCGTTGGCGCATCCTTCGATCTCTAAATGTCAATTTCTTTGTGTACACCGAGAAAGTAACTCGGCTGTATTAATGCTGTCGCGCTGAGATTGTGACGTGAAAATCCCGTCGGATGGATATATACCGTTTGTAAGCCGACGTGTTCTCTAACTACCGTTTGACCGTACTAGATCATTCCGCATAAAGCCCCACGTCACACCCGAAACCAAAGCTATCAGTTTGATCCCCCGAAATTTTCTCAGAAGTACGACGACGGATGATGATTCATCCGCAAAGACCAACTGGCAGCTGGTCGGCGACTTCAATCAGCGAGAGGTTGAGTACCACCGTAGGACAGATTTCCGCCTGCTTTTGCGGGCGGGTTATATTTGTACAAGTAGTAATATGGTGGTTTGATCGGACGGGAGTGCGAGCAGGACGAACAAAAGGGAAGGGAGAGGGAGAGAGATAAACACGGCGCATCATTTTACGTGGCGTCCCCGTCCCGTAACCTTCTGGGCGGACTGTACGGCGGCTAGGTCAGGGACTGTACGTCTGCCTCTCCAATCTGCAAGCTATTGTAACACTCCTCCGCATCTCTACCCCTCTCGCATCTCCACTTGGGGTCCCCTTTTCCGCCGTCGTTGCCGTCGTCGTCTTCTCGGCCGTTCTTCCTGCTTCTCTTCTTTCGCCTCTTCCTTCTGCTCGGAGCGTTTCTCCGTCAACCCTGCGCGAGCCTCTGCCCTCGCAGTCCCTTTCATTGTCCTTGCGGCGCGCTGTCCTTCGGGACTTAGACGGCTCGGTGCCACTTGTTCTTCGCCCCCTCGCGACGTCGCGCGGTGTCAACGTGAAAATCATTTGCTTCTTCTCCCGCAGACGCTATAAGGAAGATAAAGCAATGTCAAGAACGATGTGTGTGTGTGTGTGAGAGAGAGGGAGAGAAGGTATGCGTATGATGAAGGAGGGTGAAAAGAAGAGAATTTTATGAGAGAAAGAGAGAGAGAGAGAGAGAGAGAGAGAGAGAGAGAGAGAGAGAGAACAGAAGTGGACTTTATGGAATGCGCAGTAACGATATTGTTACAATTGTGGTCGTTAATATCGTAATTGCATGACTGCAGTGACCACGAATGGGGTCAATGGGGAGATTAAACGTTAAAATGTATATTATATCATTGCGAAAGTTTAATCAGACATACGCGTTGTCGCTTTCAGGTCCCAGCATGGAGATCCGTAAATATGAGATACGCTTACTTTAAGTGGGGCCGAATTAATAGAACTGACAGCTTTTGGAGAAAAGTTTGATTTAGATTTGAAAAATAAATAGCGTAATTTTAAAATTGTATTTGTACGGCGTAGTGAAAAATTCTAAAGCCACTCTCATATGTGTATGCAAAAATAATTTTTAATTAAATTATCGATGCCACTAAGAGACATATGATATTTAAAATTTGTAATTAAATTTGTTAATTAAATTTATTTCTACTTCTGTACATATGATCCACGTACAAAAAGCAGGCAGGTCCTCGTAACGTCTTCCTGGGCAAACTGAATTATTTCACTATACTCGCGATTCACTTAGAGCTTTACAAACAAAGCTCTATTTCACCATCGTCCCCATTATCACGTCGCCTAGCCGCTCGCGTCCTTTGGGGATAGACGACATTGAAAACAATTCGACATTGTTATTTCAGATGCGGCTGAAATGGCTATTCGAACGCGAGGGAAATATTATGCGCCGGCATTTCAGGTTGCGGGAGAATTATGTCCGCGGAAAATCTGCTTTCGCAACTTCTCGCCGCGATCTTCGACGTGCTGAAAGTTTCAAGAGTGACAAATTCCCGCTCTATCGCGAAATAATCCGGACGTTTATAAAGACATCCAAAACGATTTACGGCGTACTCGGCTGGTTCGCCATATCGTCAGAGAACCGTAATAATTTACCTGATCGGATAATTCCTCCGCGCGGATTCATTTTCGCGATATCCATTTGGTAACGTTGAATTTTCGCGGAATTTACTCGCGATTACGGGGCAGCGTCGGGTTAGCCAATTTCGCGATATAATCTGCGAAATCTGCGCAATCTCACTCGTTGAGGGGGAGAGAGAGAAAGAGAGAGAGAGAGAGAGAGAGAGAGAGAGAGAGAGAGAGAGAGAGAGAGAAAACTTCTCTCCTCCGTAGATCTCAGTAACTTGATGAAGTCCTTATTAACCGCGGGCTTAAAGCCGGCAGACGCGAAAGGCCCTTTAGATGTTCGGAATGGCAGGAATCGATCGATATCCACGATATTTTTCGCGAAGCTTTCATGCTTTAGCGCGTATGTCCCATCGGAGAACCTATTTACAGTCACTCGTATGTGAAAAGTGTTTGTCCAACAATCCAGAATTTATATCCAGCACATCCACGTTACGAATATAGAGATTTATTTACTTAAAAAAAACATGAATCTTTTTCTCTCCCAGAATATATACGACAATTGTGCATTCAACATTCAAATATCATAGTTGATTAAATCATAAGCTTAATATTATATATATTTAATCGCGAAACGCATTGGAAAATTTATGATTAGCCTTTTGTGTAATAAATTGTGTGATAAAAATCCAGTTTTAATTCAGAAAATGATAATTTCGAAATTACATCGTATAAAGGATCTTTTTAATTACGAAATTAATACGGTAGATAAATCTTTTCTTCTGTGTTTAAATAGAAAATTTCTTTATTTTATAAGTGCCATTCATTAACCGCTCGTTTTTTATTTCATTGAGAGCAAGAAAATAAATATGGAAATATTATTTACGAAGAAATATTATTTACGAAGAAGCATATACGATAATTATATATATA
>VBVQ01005527.1:0-11524 GCA_011636635.1 Tetramorium simillimum | reverse complement strand
TCGACTCAGTTTGGTCCACTCTACCTGCACACGAGCGCTTTGTCAATAATTATCAAACACCCTGTATATATATATATGTATATGTATAATTAGATTTGCGATTCAAAATGGCGGATCCAATATGGAAGATCCCTTCGGTCTTGCCTTAGGTGGCTGGATCCCTTCGGTCTTGCCTTGAGTGGCTGGATCTCTTTGTTCTTGCCTTAGGTGGCTGGATAATCCGCCATTTTGAATATCGCAAATCTGAGCCCAGATTCGTAATCAGCGACCCCCCCCCCCGGAGATTGATTTCGATAACAGATATTGAAATTTTTTATTTTTCTATCCGCAATCTTAGGTCCGCCATTTTGAATATTAAAATTTGACTTCAGGTATGAAGTTAGGGACCTTCGAGACCTATATAACGTATCAAAAAGTCAATTTCCATTTCGTTCATTAAAAATACACCAGTTTTTATAAAAAAATTTCTGACCGCTCGACGTATGGTCGTGTCGTGGACGCCATTTTGAATTTTTTCAAAATCGCCGAATGGCATTCAATTCTACATTAAAAATGCAACAATTTGATATATCGTACATCTATTTTCGGTGAAACCAATTTTGGCTCTAGCCATTTGCGTTTTCGTATGGAATGACTCATATATATGTCTATAATATAGTATATGTATATAATATGTCTATAAAATAATTATTGTTTTATTAAGCATTGTTTTATTAAGCACAATTATAATTATTGAATAAAGTTAATGCAAATAAGCATTGTTCTTTAGACAGAAATATGTCAGTGAGTCACCCACTTGGTAATATACATGAACGTTTGCTGCTTGAAGTTTGGTACGCATACTATTATACGCATTTCATTGACTTCCATTTAACGCTCGTAATGCTCGCGAACATCGTTGGTCCTTGTTTAATATTTGATGAACAACAAAAATGAAACGATTTCATGAGCGTTGCGAACGTCAAATGGAACTTATCCATAGATATATCTGTCTAAAAAACAATATAGTGATTGGATTAACTTTTCAATAAATTATTAATTAATTAAGTATCATAGAAAAAAGTGATTTAGAATTTTTCGATTCAATTTTGGATAAGTAATATCTATACGCTTTTGATATGTAATATCTAACGCTATAACAATAACTATGTTATTAATGGACTGTCTTTAAGAAACATCTATTTTATATACATATTCACTTAATTATCTTTCTCATATAAATATTGATGATTATGCGCTGTTTATACACTCATAAAAATATATTCAAAATTTTTTCCTATAAGAATTTTTTTCTAACAAAACTAAGTAAAGAGCAAATGAAGTTATTTGCACATTAATAACAAGTTATTCTACAACTCAAATATACAGAAAATAATAATGTGTTCATATATCGAACTAATTTTTATTAATTTTCTCTCTTAAAAATGTTCCTTTTAAAACAAAGAGTAACATTCTCAATTCATTTAAAAGCGCAAAAGAAAATATGTTAGCTGCAATAAATCTTCATACTAATCTGTATATCGACGCGCTGTCATATTAAAGCTATTTCGTTTCTTGCGTTATAATATTTAAAAAGAATTTCATGAGATATTACTAAAATTTATTGCCAAAATTTAATAAAACGTTTTAATTGTTTAGATATTTTTAAATTTGCATTCAACAAAAATAAATCTTTATAGGTCATAAAATGTATTTCTGTTCTGTAGGTTTCGTCGCAAACCATTCGAGATGGTGACAGCTGACCTGAATTTCGCATTTAATGCAATTATCCTTAGTCACGCGAACACGGAACTTTGTACTACAAACGTTTTTAGTCTTGTTACTGTGGACAATACAAGTTCATCGAAATAACTCAATTTATTTCCAACTAATGAATTTTCTATAGAATACGATCTAAATCTTAAATAATGGATACAATTTTATATATGCGCTTTGATGGCAATTGTATTTATATACATTTCGATATTTTTATACTCATTTATAATATTCATTTATTAATAAAAAGATTATAATTATAATCAAGAAATATATACATATACAATTGAATGTGATGATCCAATTAAATACTAATTGCTAATACAGAAATATGGTAAATCTGCTTAATATAAAGGGTGTTTTAGAGCAACTGTACTTCCTTCCGTGTAGAGGGAAGAAGGGATTAATTGTAAGATGAACAAAAAAGTCTTATATTATTTTGCAAAATTCGTAATAATAATCGAGATGTTAAAGTCAGACGAATTATGGCGCGCGAAGATGGTACGAAAGGAGCGATGGACCCACTGTCCACATACATAGGTTTATAAATAGGTTATAAATGAAACTTTTGATATCTCCCTAAAGGAATAATCAAAAGACGTTAGACTTTCACTGTGTAAACGACGGAAAAATTAAGGAGCAGGATTCGAACTCAAGAGCCTTCGTTCCAAGAGGTTATCACTCACTGCTAGGCCAAATGCTTTACTATTAACACTTAATTCCGTACGCCTTATCTCGAATGGCCTAACGGCCCTAAATATCTTATAGCTCAGCCAGCCTGACAAATACATTCGTCCCCGAATGTTACTGATAGCTCGTTTCTTTCCGAGTCTATCCTCCCGATTAGGCTATTTTGCTGCTCCGACTTGATATTCTGTAAAATGTCACCAGATTTCACCCTCCTTTTCCTGGGGCCTCCACCCCAAGGATAAGTGAATCCAAACTCACTTTCTGCCCCTCTCCTGGACCTTCTACCCAAGGGCAAGTACATCCAAATACACTCTCTGCCCCTCTCCTGGGCTTCCTACGCAAGGACAAGTGAATCCAATCTCACTTCTGAAGCTGTAAGCGACGGAAAAATTAAGGAGCACCGAGATTCAAATTCAGGATCCTTCGTTCCGAAAGGCTAGCTCATTATTCTCACTGGTAGGCCAAACGCTCCATTATTAATACTTAATTCCGTACGCCTTATCTCGAATAGCCTAACGGCCCTAAATATCTTATAACTGACTCAGGATAACATCATAAGAAATGAAATCTCAATAAAAAATTTTTCTATTCCAACTTTTCTCATACGCCATTTAAATTTGGCAACTATCTTTGGAATTCCCTGTATATAAATGTCTCTCTTCCTCTCTCTCTCTCTCTCTCTCTCTCTCTCTCTCTCTCATGCAGCAGATAATTTTTCGATTTTCTTTCCCAGTCCACAACTTTTTTTATACGTTTATCTTACATATCTTTGTGCTTAAATAATACAATTATAACACTTTACAATAATCATTTCGTCCAATTTGAACGGAGAGTCTTTCTAGTCCCACTAAATTAAGAGAAAAATTTTATGGCTTTCAAATGTTATACTTTGATATTGACATGAAAAGTTGTCTTGGATCTAGGACACTCTTGCGTTTAGGATCATTTCTCATTGTTAATTACTATTTAGTTTAAAAAAAACTCTTCTTTTTGTTGAACAAGCGATATAATGTGAATGTTAATCCGATTGCCAATAGTACATTTAAATAATTGATGTGAAACCTATTTTCCTTCCTTCTGGATCTTCTCCAGTGCATGCAAGCGTCGAAATATAATTGTATGATTAAGAAAACTATTTCCAGTTCCATAAACGATTAGCGGTATTTTTCGCGAAGTGCTTCCAATTCCTTGTTTTCTGAAGTCGGCTAGTACATATCAATTTAGCAAGATCGAAATTTTTATCAAATTTTTCAGGATTGGCATGTACACTCATCCACAAAAAGAACGGGCCACCAAACTTTAGCATAATTTCTTAACATTTTTTAATAGTGATAACTCAGCAAAAAATTATCATATTGATATGAAACAAAGCCCAAATTAAAGTTTGAATATTCTTCTTAACAACCAAGAAAACCAAAATTGAGTTACAAAAATATTTTATAAAAAATGGTTGAATATAAACTTTTAAAAATGGGAAAAATTTTTTTTTGGAGCCATTGCGTTGCTCAAGAGAGTCGGGTACAAAAATGTACAACCACGAGTACATAAAATTGATCAACAGTGTACAATAATCAATAATATTAGCATAAAAGAAATAAAGTAAGTTTAAAAAATTATGCATTAGATCTGAACTATCTAAACTTGACTTCAGGAACTTATGCGTAGACTTAATACATAATAACGTTTTTCTGAATATTTATTTGTATAAATCAGCTTTAAAATCCTTAAGAAATTGCCCAAAGTATGCAGTTTTGCCTTTGTATGAGAAATAACTTTATTTTACCTTTATTCATTAGTTTTGTGAATAAAAAAATTTTTATCACTATTTTCTAATGTGTCCAACAAATCTGCGCGTAAATTTAAAGCTCTTCTACTGTAAAAGGAATATCGTTATCTACTTTTTTTCTTTTTCAAACTCTATAATGCTATTCACTTTAATTGAAATTAAGTATAATAATAACATATGAATATGTTATAATATTCCATTGATAAGTTCAGAGCATTTAATACTATTTAGAATACTAATTTAGAATTTAGATAATAGAATACTGATCGCGAGTTTCGCGAATCTGAACTAGATACTTGTTTCATCTGATTTATATTGGCTTGATTTAAATGGCTTTCATATAATTGATAATGAGAAAGTAATCTGTTATTGTTAAAGCAATTGTAAAGTGTCCCATATTATGGTATATTTCACAGCCGATAAATGTAATGATTTAATGATCTGCACCACATCCTTCTACAAAGATGCTTTTGATGATGAAACTTCTTTATAATTTCATTTCAATGTATGAATAATTCGCTAAAGCTGAGCTATTCTGAAATATTGCTAAATTTACCTTTTTCCTAGGTAATTCTATAATTCAAAGATTTAAATATAACTTTTAATTTGGATATCGATCTTTGAAAGAAATTGCAGAAATTAGGTCAAAAGTTTCTTGCATTGAACTTTTCGCTTATAAATTATGACTTTTGTTTACTGCAACTCTCATATTTGCTATATCTGTAATTAAATATATATGTATTTGGTATTTGACAAATAAATAAAAATTTGACTTTAAAATATTTTGTCAATATTGATTTCTTCAAATCATTTACGATTTAAATTGTTACTTTGGTCTATTCTGCTGATTATTTTATATTTATCATCTATTTACATTTGATTATATCTATTATAAGTTTTAGGCATGCAATTAATGCGATTCACGAATTTCTATTACTTTTATGTTATCTAACACGATTGGCTTGCATTGAAAAATATTTCAAATTTGATAATGTAATGTAACGAAAATTAAATGTAATGAATTTTTTTCTTGTAATTCTACGTGTCTTAATGAAATTCTCATCAACTTTCCTTAATTAAAATAAATGAATAATATGTCAAAGCTATTAGACGAGTTTATGAAGAAAAAAGAAAATAAGATGGTGTTTTCTTATTTTTAGTCTCATATCTAACTTGAATTATTCCTAAACGTTTTTCTGGCACATTTGAAAATTTCGACACTCCTGGAATACGCGATGTTGTCCTTGAATTGTTATTGCTAAAATACTAAACTGTATCCATTGTCCGAATTGACACTTGTTTCTTAAACATATTTGCATATTTAACATTACCTTTGTATTGATACTGTTATGATTTACAATTTCCTACAGTGAATAAACAATACACACTTCGCGAGAAACGAACGATCTAATTTGTTTCTTCATTCTTTTCTTTTATTCTACGAATTTTGAATTTTTCTATTGAAATTCTTACTTAATTCGGCTTGAAAGACCATATTGGAATTGGAAATAATAGTATTGGTCACTTCTTAACTTATTTGCAAAAAACTATTTCTAAAATCAAGCGTTCATCATATTGTTAATATAAATAAATTATAATCAGTTTTAATGATTAATCTAAATACAAAAAAATCATTAAAAGAAAGAATTTTAAAGAAATGTTTACAAAAGTTTCTAAATCTATGATATGACAAAACAAAATGCTATACAACGAATTTCACGAATATTCTTAATATCGTGATATTTTAAAATTCTAATTAAAAAAAAATTCAAATTTCTATAAATAATGAAATAATCAAATTATAAGTAAACGTACGATAAAGAATATTGTAAAAAATACAATTAATAACGTATCATTTGATATATAGATTGACAAGATGTTGTAGAAGCAGAAAGTAATTGTTTAGAAATTGTTAATAGTGAATATAAAAGTTATTAAATTAGAAAGATGGAAACAGAGAACGTTATTCTTTCTTTCTCTTTATTTCTCTCTGTTTTTCTCCCCCCCCCCTCTCTACCTCAATAATGAAAAAATATTCTAAAAAATATTTTAAGAAAGAAAAGTCCTTACATAGCAATTGTATCAATAGAAATTCCACATATAAGAAATTACCTATTGAAAAAAATTATTATTATGCAGATAAAAATTCTGAAATATTTCGAAGGAAAAGTTGTACGAGAAAATGTTAAATACAACAGTTTTTTTTAATATTGAGAGAACTATCGAATTAATCAACTGGATTTGGGATTCCAAGTTTATTTTGGGTCCAAAAAGGGCTAAGTTGATTTTTTCAATGAAAATATTTTTTATTACAGATTCATATTCTACGGAAAAAAGTAAGGAAATTTTGTTCTTAGTCATTCCATTACACTTTCTCCAACAGTTTGAAAATAATACTTAAAGTTCTTATTATAACACATTACGAAATGTTGATTCTTGACTATGATATCGAAGAAATATCATGTTTGCGAATAAATTAATTTTAAGGTTTTGTGCTGGTGATTTGAAAAGTTGATTAAATTTTAGGCTTGAAGTTCATGTTGGGCCGAATAAGATTCCGATCGATTTTTTAAATTTAAATCTTTATTTCCTATTCTAGGTTCATTTGTTTTAAAATTAGTCTTTAGCTATCCAATGTTGTAGGTCTGATTTTAAGTCCGGGGCCCTAAAAGAATTGGTCATTTTTTTCAAATTAGAACCTTTATTTTCAATTGCGGGTTCTTTTTTTACCAGAAGGACTTTTTCAGAAGGGTTTTTTGGGCCTTACTAGATTCAACACAGGCTAGAATTTAATCATACTATCAGATCACCAGTCTAAAATTTAAAGTACAAATTGATCCGAAAACATATCATTTCTTCGATTATGATTAAAAACCAGTATTCAGTAATATGTTTCAAAATAAAAACTTTAAGTTATTTTTGTTAAAGCATAAATACGATATGCACGACCAGCCCATTTAGAACGCACCTTAACTGACCAATCACTCGCGTTCTCGGCAGATGTCGTTATAACAAATATAGATCTCCTATCTACACAAAACTCACTCTCTGTTCTTCAACGCTCACTCACGTTGTTTTTGTATCAATTATCGGAGATATAATAAAGTATTTCATACTACACTGCTACTTCGTATCGTGTCTGAAATCTCTGCGAGTCCTCTATTATCGAGTCCAACAGGTTATGGGCCCAGGGACGCAGTGAAAAATAGAGTAAAGACGGAAAAGCGAGAGGCACACGAAAGGAAACGTTCTCGAGGTTAGAATCAAGAGATCGGGAAATATCTCGAACGTGAACAGCAGGAAACATGGCTTCATCGAACACGGTCAGAATAGAGTTACTAAATAAAAAAAACTATGATACGTGGAAAATACAGATGCAAGCGTTATTAACCAAAAATGAAGCGTGGATGTACGTAAGCGGACAAAAGCCGAAACCCGAACCAACGCATGAAAACGGAGAAGAGGTAAGAAGATGGACAATTGAAGACGAGAAGGCAAGGGCTGACATAATACTATCGATAAAACCGTCGCAACTGAAGCAGATAAAGGACTGTAAAACTTCACGCGAGCTGTGGCTGAAACTGCAAACGATTTATCAATCTTCAAGGCCAGCCAGGAAAGCCACTCTTATTAAGCAATTAACATACCATCGCATGCAAGAAGGCGATGACATACGTGAGTACATACAGAAGTTCTTCGACACGGTCGGTAGGTTAAGTGAAATGGAAGTCGACATAAATAATGATTTGCTGTCCGTCATGTTATTGCATAGTTTACCTACTTCATTTGATAATTTTCGATGCGCAATCGAATCGCGTGACACATTACCCTCCCCAGAAAGTCTTCGCATAAAGATCATCGAAGAAAGCGATGCGAGGAAACACGAGTCACGGGAAAGTAATTCGGACGCAATGTTTGCAAAAAGACATTCGGGTAAGAAAACTGGCTTCGCAAATAAATATAATCAAGAACGGAAGAGGAATGATAAAACAAGAAACGACGCCGAAGATAAGACGTTCAGATTTAAGTGTCATCGATGTCGCAAGACGGGGCATAAAGCAAACGAGTGTCCGGAACGCACCAAGGATACGGACGACGCCAATGCAGCGGAAAACCTCAGCTTATGCGTAACGACAAATCTTTCATTCGTTCACAAAGCCGAAGATACAAATTGTACCAAAACCACAGGCGGAATTTGGTGTATGGACAGCGGCTGCACGACTCACATGTGTGGTGATAGCGAAGATTTCGCGAAACTAAGTAAGGCTGCTGGAAAGGTAAATCTTGCTAATAAAATATCCACTGACGTTAAAGGGAGAGGACCTGTATCCTTAACCGCTGATTTTGATGGCAAATCAAGGTATGTAAACCTGAATGATACACTATATGTTCCTGAGCTACGTACAAACCTTCTATCCGTAGGAAAAATGTGCGATAAAGGATTCAGCGTCATTTTTAAATCAGATGGCGCGACGGTAATCGACAGGAATCAGAAAGCTGTACTCAAGGCCGATCGAACAGACGGTGGATTATATTACCTACGCACCACAACTCAAAAAGAGAATGCGAACGCCGAATGGGATGGCACAACGAACACAAAAGTATCATCGAACGAAATTTGGCATCGAAAAATGGGACACTTGAATTATCGAGATCTCATGAAATGCCACAAGAATGATACTGTAAGAGGCATGACGATTAAAGATTGTAAAGAAGATACGAATTGCAAAATATGCGCGATCGGAAAGATGACTAAATCTCCATTCCCGAAGAAATCTACAAGGAAGTCGGAACTACTTGAGATCATTCATACTGACGTTTGCGGTCCTATGCGCACTGAATCGATCGGAAAATCGAGATATTTTTTAACATTTATTGACGATGCTTCAAGGTGGTGCGAAGTTCGATTCCTGAAACATAAAAGCGAGGCATTTCAAGCATTTAAAGAGTATAAGGCATTCGTCGAAAATCAGACTGATAAGCGTATAAAATTCTTACAATCTGATAATGGGAAAGAATTTCGAAATGAGAAATTCGATACGTTTCTAAAAGAGAACGGAATTGGACGGAGGTTGACTATTACTCACACGCCGGAACAGAACGGTATAGCGGAAAGGAAAAACCGCACACTACTAGATACGGCACGCTGCCTCATGATGCAATCATCTTTACCGGATCGTCTATGGGCCGAAGCTGTAAACACGGCTAATTACATTTTAAATAGATGTCCCACTAGCTGTCTTAACGGGAGAACCGCTTTTGAAAAATGGAAAGGAAATATTCCCGACGTAAGTAACTTCCAAGAATTTGAATGTGAAGTCATGACATTAAAACGCGAACCCCAGAAAGATAAGTTCGAAGCTAGATCCAAAACAGGTATTTTCATTGGTTATTCTGAAGTCTCAAAAGGATATCGTTTATGGCTCCCAAAAGAAGGAAAGATAGAAATTGCTAGAGACGTCAAATTTATGAATAATAATCTAGATTGACCTAAGATGAAAACTCAGAAGATATTTTCACCGGAAACCGTCCAAAACGAGAACGACGAAGTGGAAATTCAATTTGACACGCCTATCAGCAATGAACAAATAAATGAAACACCGAACATCAACGACGAGGATTCAGATAATTCGAATGACGTCGATGAAGATGAAGAAAGTGTGGAAGGTCAAAACGTGTGCACGCGAGGTCGCAGACGACCTCGTATAATACGCACTGGACTCAGGGGGAGACCTAAGAAGATGTATCAACACGCTAATCTGGCGGAAATATTTGAAGAAGTAGCATCTATTGCGGAGACACCTATTCAAGAGGCCATCCATGGACCTGACGCTGACGAATGGCATGAAGCTATAGCTAAAGAACTCAAATCTTTACTCAAACATAACACATGGCAGCTGGTTTCACGACCTGAAGGGGAGAAAATCATTGGAAGCAGAGTCGTCCTTCAAAATAAATATAAACAGGATGGAACATTAGAACGAAGAAAGGCGCGCATAATCGCTAAGGGATTCGCACAACGTCCTGGAATAGATTTTAACGACACTTTTGCCCCCGTGGCACGTATCGAGTCAATACGTACAATGATGGCCCTCGCCATGGAAAATGATATGATCGTAGAACAACTCGATGTAACCACTGCATATTTAAACGGTACGTTAATCGAGAAGGTCTATATGGAAATGCCAAGACATTTACATGGAGGACTCAACATTTTAAAGCAAGATGAATCAATACACAATGACATACGAAGGAAAGCTTCGGAAATGCTTAGCGAATTGGAAGATCGTAACAAAGTTTGTCTTCTCAACAAAGCAATTTACGGATTACGCCAAGCAGGACGTTGTTGGAATAAAAAGCTAAGTGACACCCTATTGGAATACGGTGCCAGAAAATCTTCCTCGGACTCATGCATATTCTTTAAAGGATCAAAGGAAGATTTGATACTAATTGCAATCTATGTAGATGACATTTTGATTGCTTCGCGAGACGATTCACAGATCAACAGATTCAAGAAGTTCCTGTCTAACAGATTCGAAATAAAGGATCTAGGACCTGTCAAGTATTGCCTAGGGATAGAGTTTTATCAAGACAAAGATCGCTTAAAATTGAATCAAAGAGGATACATCAGAGACCTTCTTAGAAGATTCGGAATGATCGAGGCCAATACAGTGTCCACGCCCTTAGATACTAACGTCAAGCTGGAAACCGTTACTGAAGAAGATCCTGAATTGGAAAGGATTCCATACAGAGAACTGATAGGTTCGTTAATGTATCTGGCGGTATGCACTAGACCTGACGTCGCCTACGCAGTCAGCTACCTTAGTCAGTTTAACACGGGATTCAATCTCACTCACTGGACGGCTGCAAAACGCGTCTTGCGTTATCTGAAGGGAACAGCCGATCTAGGTCTAAGTTATATGAAAACGAAACGATCTGTAGAAGGATACGTCGACGCGGATTGGGCTAACTGCCCAGCAGATAGAAAATCTTATACCGGATACGCCTTTGTGTTAGGCGGATGCCCCATAGCTTGGGAGTCCAGAAAACAGAAGACTGTAATCCTATCGTCCACCGAAGCGGAATATATGGCATTGACGGAAGCTGCTAAACAAGCCACCTACTTACGGCATTTTCTTCTGGAGTTGGGCTTCAACGAATTAACAGAAGTAAAAGTTTTTTGCGACAACCAGGGTGCCATGAGATTAGCTGAGAATCCTATTTTCCACAACAGGACAAAACATATTGATGTCAAGCATCACTATGTTCGGGAGGCATTAAATCGCCAAATGT
>VBVQ01005526.1:0-11527 GCA_011636635.1 Tetramorium simillimum | reverse complement strand
CTCCCCCGCTACCCGCGGGAGAACGAGACGGTATCGGTGCGCATCCGGAAAGCGGTGTGTACTCACTCGTTCTGTATGGTGAGCATGACTGCGGGCCGCAGCGGCGATGTCCGCCCTCGCCTCTCGCTTCTCGGTCTCTCTCGCGCGATTCGATCCCGAATCCGGTTGCCGGGGTCGGGGCCTGAATGGCACGGGCACGGCCTCGCGGGCCTATTATCTTATAGAGGAGCCGGCAGTCGGTGCTCGCCCTGTCCATTCAGTCGCGACATAAAGGTGCGCGCGCGTGGTAGGGGGCCACCATAAAAACCTCTCTCAATGGCGACTACTACGAAATAATGCGACGACCGCCCCTGCAATCGTCGACGGCCTGCGAGCGCGACGACGACGACGACGACGATCAAAGTGCCCATCCACTCCCGGCCGTCCGCTCGCGCGCGAGACGAGTAGTGGACGACTCGGTTTCTCGAGGGGAAATGCCTTTTCTGCGATGCGCCCGTCGCCAGCCAGCCCCGCGTCGTTACGCGCCCCGACGAAAGAAGCCTTTTCGTCGAGTAAAAGAGTCAGGGCATCTCGAAAATGAAATCTACATCTCTTGAGAGTCTCCGCCCTTACGATTTTCTAATGGCCGACTCTTCAACGGGGAACGGAAGTCATTCGTCGATCTCGAGCGGCATGATTTTCGTATCCGCTCTATATGCCATTTTGATTATTATATTTCAACTAATATCGCTGTCCAGCTTGTGCCGTGAACTCTGTGTGCAGAGATTAATTATTTTTATGTACGTCATAATTGAAATTATGTAGAACTCTTCTCTCTGCTGATAAAAAGTTAAACAATTTCAAGAATAAAATCTGCACCTTTAAAAACTTCTTCACGATTTTAATGGCAGAGTTTTGGACATGAAAAACAATATTTTAAATTATAATTTAAAAAATATTTTTAATTTTGTTAATTTAAATAAATTTTTACTAATTTGAACCAAATTGTTTTATCAAATATTTTTTGCACGAAAAACTTGTTCTCATTGCAACTTTAAAATACGTAACATGAACTAAAAAAATTTTGAATTAAAATCATAAGGACCGCACTTACTAGAAGTAGCACATCGCCATTAAAAAAAAGTTAAAATACCATAGAAAAGTATTTGTGCACTGAAATACGAAGACTCGCCTGTAAATTGTTGTCGAGTGTACCTAAGTGGCTTTTAAAGCTAATGTCGTGGTAGAGAGTCAGTGAGGCTTAAAAGCAGAATCCTATTTAAGACATTTCCGGTGCGTAAAAATATCCTTGACCAACAAAGAACAGTAAAAGTTCTTAATTATTAAGAATTTAAGAAACCTGTTTTAAATAATTAAAAATAATACGATAATTAATTTGCTGCAAATGTTTAAATATCTTATATAATAACATATATTATTGTATTTATTCGTTAATTAATCAGAGAAAGAGAAAGAGAGAGATACGAATCTTAATCAGTAAAATCGTTTTTACGGTTCGTTTAACTTTAAACGATGCACAAACTTTGAAACAAAAAATTTTTATTTTTATTGCGATTAAATAAATACAATTTAAATTGCTTTATACGCATCAACAAATATACAAAAAACTATTAAACGAAATATTTTATTCCGTCCGATATGCTGGCAGTAACCCTTTACCAAGCGTTATACATACGCCAAGCAGAAGCTCAGCGGTGCATATCAATTAATTAATTGCTCGATGAATTGGTCCATTGACAATATCGATACTGCGTGTGTTAGGGCTCAATTAGTGATTGGATTCGCGCATGTTCAGGGCAAATGTTGACACAATTTATCGAACAATCGGAATCGACAATCGACAAGCAGTGAAAAAAATTAAATGCGCCGAGTTCAGCATCGGAAATTAATATTTCAGTAATTGTTTAATTGGGAATGCGTATTTATGGCAAATTGATTATTTGACAATCTTAATTAAACCGGATTGAATTAGAATTAGTAAACGCTATCTAAATCGCATTAATCGAGCAGGTATTTTAATTCTAAAAAGAGAACGAAATGGATTTTCGTTTCGATAGAATTAATATGTCCGCATCGAGATCTCTGATGCATAATTAATCATCGCGTGATTTAAAGATACAGGAGGAAATCTGCTATGCCGGGAGATATATTATAGGTTTTCCATTTACACCCACGTCAACAAATGACGTTGGTTGTTCCAGTTTCGAAGTATTGATACACGTCGATAAAATTATGTCAAGCAACGGAGATTTTTTTTTTCAAGTTTCACGCGCGGCGTACATCCATAAAATCATGTCGGGGGCTTTCGGGGGAAATGACGAAACTTTTATGAGCGCCGCAATGCAAATACCGTGCATGACTAAGCGCGTCCTGCATCCTGTTTTCTCAAGGATATGCATCAAGCTCGATCGTTGATGTCGAGCATGTTATTAATCCAATTTAATGGATTATGAATATGAATGGAGATGAATCAAGATATATTACAACTCGACACGTTTCGACACGTTTCGTTTAGAATAGCGTGGAACGAATGGGCATCCCGGGGCTCAAGAAAAATGGTTTTCTTGAGACATTTTCTATAATCTCCTTCGTATACATGCGAGGTCTATCAGGCGAGAAATTAACACGCCGATAATCGAACGATCTTCTATTTACCAATAAAAAAATCTTTCTCGGCAAAAATTAGCACTCGGAGACATCAAGTTTCGATAAATATCTCGGTCAGGATTAAAAAAATTTAATGCTAATATACTACGTTACTATAAACAAAATTAAAATACTACGTTACTTTAAACAAAAAGAGTACCAGCCTATCCAATTGCAATAAATATCTCGGTAATCAATATTAAAAAATGTTATCCAAAAACAACGTTTGTTTTATAAACAGAGAATATGAGGTTTGTCGAACGTATGCTTTGTTTTTCATTTGCAAAAGAAAATTGATCGCGCGACGTTTGCAGTTCCGGTGACATCTCTCACATTAATTTTATCACGGAACGTTCTCTCTTCGCGGCGTATCGACGACAATCAGATGTAGAAGGACAAATGCTTCCGGCACGTTCGCGCTACTTGTTGATATTCACGCCGCTACGTCGGTTTATCGATAGCCACGGCCGATAGTTCGCGGACGATCGAATGGTTCTGACGTTATCACTTCCGCTCCGCCAGCCTCCGCAGACTCCGGCCGCGCGCCACGCAAATGATAACGACGTCATAATATCGATAACGAAAATAACGGCAAGGCCGCCCGCTGCGAGACGGGAATCGGCGAAGCGTGCACCATCGAGAGAAAGGAGGATTCGCTGGCGGCTAATTAGCGGTTAAACAGAATTTAGCCGGATCAATAATGCGACGTTTGTTTGCAGAAGTAGCGCGCAGCCAGCGTGTTCCTTTTTCTTTAATTTCTCAACGAAGAACCGTTATTTTGCATATTGCATTTCACTACGCGAAAAGTCTATTAAAACTCTCTTTTAATTTGCCCAGTTAATTAAGCTCTGCTAATGAAATCTTGTTACGGCTAGCCGTATTTATGAAACTAATTATCGTATGTTCGGTTATGTAAAAGTATTATGAACACAACGTGGTCAAATTTATAAAATAATATAATGTAATACAATTTATAAGAAGTATGTAACATGAAAGGCTTTTAATACAATTTTTAAAAATATAATGTAATACGCAATTAAAGACGTTATTTGCAAATGTATAATCGCGAAGGAATTCTACGATGATAATTACGTGCGGTCAAATGGAATATACAAGTAGCGGAACAAGCCGTATATATAACTTCTCGTGCAATTAAGCCAGAATCCCTAAACCACATCCGCACGGATGTGAACTCAACTGATCCATGCATTTCAGACGTGTCCGCGGCACGCGGCTCCGCCTAATGTCCTAGCGAGTCGGACAACGAGGCGTAAATTATTATGCATTTACGTCTCGCCACGTATAAACTGAGAGGCAGTGAAGCGAAATCCAATTATGATACCGAAGGACGAGATAATGCTTGCAGCGTCCATCCTCCCTTCTGGATATCATCACCAAGGAGAAATTAATTGCATCGACAATTGCGATTATAGTATCAACATTTAATCATTCGGCTCAAAATTCATCCCCCAAATAGTGTTAATTACAGGAATAGATATCCGTGTTTTTTCTTACTAATAATCATAATAATCGCGTAGAATGTTTTGCGAACCCCGAAATGAAAATTCGAACCGACCGCGATATTATTTCGACTTCTTGCGAATTGAGAGGTCAAGTAGAACTTAAAATTTGATGGAAGATAAAATTGCGCTATCTACGATTTGTGATCTCTGAGACGCGAGATGGTCGTTCACTCTTAATCGCCCATAAAGCAGAATCGGTAATCCACGTCAAAGGTTGTTGATTACGACATGTCTTGTATGTCGAGTTTATTCCCGCCTGCGCTTCTCGGGCACGGAAACTTAGTTAAGCGCGGTTAGTTAGGCGACGTTGACGCGAGCATCTCTGAAAGATCTCCACGTCTCGTCCCGACGCGAAGGGAGGTCTCATAACAACGCTCTTAATAGCGTACGTTACGCTCGTCAAAGCGAATAAAGTCTCGGGACGTTTCACAAACTTCCGCGATCGCGATTGCACCGATAAGAAGGTATTCTGAAAGAGAGTCACGATTTTCCAAGGCGCTCCGATTTTTCGTGACAAATCCCCCGAAACCTGCTGAATCGAACTGGGGACTGCTGCGACCGTATCTTGATCGCGATCTAAATTAGTAATGTTACTCAAAACCAACATGAACACAATGAATTCATTCGCCATCCGTATTATAAATATCGCGGGAACACAATGACGTAAAAAATTCAACGGATATTTAGAATGGATACAATCTCTCTCTCTTTCTCTGAAAAGTTAATCCCGTTCTATGTATAAATTTCATGATATCACATGATTTATTACACAGCGTTATTATTCTATTATATAGTTTCTATTATTTTTATATTACTCCGCCATGTTATATTACATATTTTATTATTTTCTGACATACATATTCTCTCTCTCTCTCTCTCTCTCTCTCTCTCTCTCTCCTGTTGTGCTTGAAAAAATATGATAAAAACGTCAAATGTATCGCATATTCGAATAATAACATTAGATAGGGAATCCATTGCATTAACATATTAAACATGCATTAAATTGTCAATAATATTAAACATTGATGCATTGATAGAGCACCATTAATGCTACCGATTTTCTGTTATACATAAAGAGGGTACAAAATGAATTGGTTACGTTTATATCATATCGAAATTATTCATCCGGGATTAAAAGGATTTAACGCTGATCGACCCACTGGTGTAATACCAAATCAAATTTCCAGGCACCGGACGCGTTTTGCATACATTAGAATAAAACCATTCTCGAGAATATAAAAGTGCAATTGAAGATCTGACACATGTAAATGATCAATGTCGCACTCTAAAAATATTATCTTAGGGAAGCCAAAATCAATAGCACTATAATAAATTAAACCTTCACGAGAACATTTATATAGAGGAAAATGTTTCTTGACATTTATACGTAGGGATTGTTTGACTTATATTTATTTCACTAAAGAAATATTATTTTATGCAAACCACTGTTTTATTGAAGAAAAACTTGTTTCATTACATTAAATTATATTGTTTGAAAAAAGAAATAATTTAAAAAAATATTTCAAATACGCATGATTTAAACAAAAGCGTTGTTTATTTCAATTAACTTGTTATTTGAAATGGCCATTTTTGTGAACCAAGCTCATGTTTGTGTAAGTTAAAATTTTGTCAAGAAATATTTTATTTAAAGTAAACACATATACATTTTTCGAAAATCAAACAATCATATTTATTAATTCAAATATTGGTTGGAATAGTCCAATGATAAAATTCTTTTGACGTCAATAAAATTTATAAAATTCAAAGAAACATTTTTCTCTGTATGAGACAAAGAGTACGCGTATATAATATCCTTTCATTATTTTATCAAAAATTGTCGAGTATTCAAATTATTATTTTAAAAAACACTAGATACTTTTTTCATAGATATTTATTCTTAACGCTCTCTTATCCATTTTACTCTATTATTTTTTTCTATGTCTCGCAATATTTCTACGTCAAGTCTTCAAGCTTTCCTTTTCTTTCTCTCTTTTGCAACGCACTATGTGAATGCCATTTAAGTGACTGAAAATAATGCCGCGTCGAAGCAACGATTTAAACAATTCAAGCACGCGGGCTTTGAGAAGAAATCATCTAATAGTTCAAGGGTTAAATCGATCTCAAACTCGCGCGATAGTCACTGGTAGGTCGAAGCGTATCGTGCAAAGGGGACATCCAAACGGAATCAGTCTCCGTGGTAGGAAAGCACGTCGGGAAGATCGTGTATGTACCCTTAATAGAGAAAATTATTCTTACGCGTGTACAATCGAGAAGAATGAGGGACACGTGGTGGAAGCCTCGCGGACTTCGTCCTTTCTCTGTTTTTCTTTATCAACCCCTTCTTCCTGTACCTCTCCTCCTTTTCCTAATCTGTATCTCTGGCCCCAGAGAGAAAGCACTTAAGAAGCACACCAGAAAACTTAATTCTTTAGTAGAAGAACTTGCATGGATATATAAATTTTATTTTATAATTATATTATATATTTTTTATATGTTAAATTTATTTTTGCACACATCTAATTATTATATATTATAATAACACATATATTTGACTATACATTACCTAAATATTTTCGAATTCTTTACAAAAAAAAGATTCAATGTTGACAATCGACATTTGATACTATTTATATTTTTAATGTTATTAAGCTTTACTTAATTTTCATCAATTTATTCATTTATATATTGATTATGTTTTGTTATATTGTGATTTCTCTGAGAATTTCGAAAATATAATTTAGCAATTATTATTATAATGTGATATCCAATTACAAATTATCTCGGACAATAGAACTTATTAACTCTTTTGTAGCTAACACGCAAATTTGTTAAACAAATTAATCGGAATTAATCGGGACTATTATAAACGCGAATATATGAAACCAATATTTTCCAATATGTATGCATTTGAAAAAAAAAAAAAAGGAAAACGTACAAAGCAATCGTTTCAGAAAGGGCACAATTTTTAAATGGTTATATATTTCTCGGTACAATATAGTCAATGTAATCGATTAACATTTTATCCATTTTATCCCGTTTTGCCTGATATTCCTGTATCAATCGTTGAAATCGTTATTCAGTGTTTACAAATTTAACTACATGTATGTATTCAGTGTTTACAAATTTAACTACATGTATGTATGCATAATGTGAATTTATATGAAGATCATTTTCGTCATGCCCTTTCCAAAACGTGCGCTTCGTTCATTGCTATTTACTTGGCGATGATTGTGTGTTAAGTGCTCTCTCTGTTTTTTTATTCCTCCGAGATCGAAGATATTAGATCCCTCTGCGTATCCGTCTCTCTCTTTCTTTCTCTCTCTCTCTCTCTCTCTCTCTCCCCCTTTCGTTCTCTCCCGCCCTCCCTCTATTGCTTCCGTTCTTTCCCCCGCGAACTGAGCGCAATCGTGTAGCACGCGAGCCGATGCAGCCGCCGCCGACGGAGCAAACAGGTGTTCCCGCGTGGAATGCGCGACCGCATACTGACGCCGCGACGCCAACACGCGGCGGCGGGTCAGTCTCTCCCCTTCGGGAGAGCCCCGGTCTCCCTTCGGCGCGCGCGTCCGCAATCCCGAGAGCGCATCGACGATGTGACACGCCGTACGCTCGTAAACTTCGTCTCGAGTCGGGAGACTGAGAACGCTTCATCCGTTAACGTGTAGATATCGGGGCGTAATGTTTATTTTTACAATTTATTATCCGCGTGCTTTCAAAAACACTTTTTACTAAAAAGCAGTAAAAATTTGTACATAAAAGATACGATTTTAATACTCTCTCAGATCGGATCTGAAATCGAATCGTTCAAACGAGAATATGGCAGTATTGAATTGCACTTGAATTGTAAATGATTGAACTTTTTATGAAATAAATCTCTGGCGGTTAAGCGCATGAAATGAAAAACTAAATTAATTTACTGATTTGAAACTTTGCATTAAAGAAATTTTGTTTAAAGATTTAAATATTTTATTTATAGAAATTCATAATATTAAAAGTCAAACATTTAGTAAGAAAAATGATACGAGAAAACTACGATCGCACGAAGCTTTCGGCTATCTCGTGAATCGTATCATGAAATGGATAATTTCGAAACGGCGGAGAAAATTCGTAAATCATGTGCTAAGCTTTACGATAATTACGATTCTAAATCCTAAAAACTTCTTGAAATTATTATACATGTACACACATATTGATTTTTTAATAATAATTATATAAAATTTTTGAAAAATAGATATCGGAATATTAATAGATATTATCAGATCATATATTTATTAAATTAAAGACATTGCGCGATTTACCAATCAATTCTCATAACGCGCTCCTTTTTGTTTATGTATACCTATGTATAATTTATCTAAACTGTATTATCAATAGAATTTTTCAGACTTTCAGAAATTATAATATTCTCTGGATTTCATGCATTTTGATGTCTAAAAGTTATGTTAAGTATTAAAAATTATAATCTTCGGTTAAGAACAAATTTTTTCTGAATAGAGACGCCTTCAATTTATTTGAGTTGGACATAGCAAGGAATCTATTATATCGACCAAGCGCGACTTGACAGTTACATGTAAATCAACTGGGCTGCGTTCGACATCACTCGAGTGCTCCATGTATCTGTAATATTAAACACTCAGCTGTATGGTCTTGTTCTCAATAGCACCTTTTTTTACTAATAAAAGAAATGCTCCATGTATTGTTTAATTCTTGTTGTTTACCGAACGTTAAACAAGGATAAGTGATGTCGAAGAACACTCAGGTGACGTTTTCAAACGGGACCTTGCTGATGCATAGCTATGTACGTAAAGCATACGTGGCATGTCGCATTTTTACAGTTACTTTCGATATTATAATATGGTGCAATAAAGGTAGCATTTAATTTCGTGCAACGTTCTGTATCTCACACTGTCGTATCTGTATCATAAACACAAAACATGTGTAATCCTGTGCAAATTTTCTTATTAGAAATCAATGTTTTTGTAACAGTGAATTTTATATCAATGAATTGCGATACGAATTTTGTGAATACGTTAACAAAGATTAATCATTTATTAAAAGTCTTATCAACATGAATTACAACACGCTTATACAATGATATAACTCTGCATCTGTTTTTTTTTAGAGAGCTGAGAAATCTTTCCATGTCATTATTAAAGTAAACAAGATACCCGTGATTAGATAACACTATCAATAGCTGAATATATAGTTCGATACACAGTTCTTAGCAGTTCATTCCAAGTCAATTCTTTCGCTGTTTGCCAGTGTACTGCTTTTCAAGATGAATCGAAATATCGAACCTCTGGATCCATCCAAAATAAACATCACCTCAAGAACATTGCATCAACCATCTCTCGATGAGTTAATGAATGGTAAATATAAGGTATTCTGAATTTGTAATAAGAAACCGCAGGTAGTAATAATATAATTTTTGTTATAATCATAGTCATGGGAGAAGGATTGACTGCGAACTTTGCGGAAGCTACCATTGAGATAGCTGACTGTCCTAATTTCAACAGATGGCCTTATAATTTTTATCGGGAAGGTACTTACAGAAAAAGAAGAACAGCATGAGATGCATTACTCTTTCTTCGAATTTCATATTTTTGATGATGCTTTTAGGCTTGTGTGGTAATCCGATTATTCTGGATGTTGGTGGTCCAGCGTATCTTTTACCAATGGTCCAGAGAGACAAGTACTACGATGTCAAGTCATTGCTGCGACAGTTAAATTACAATCATGATACCCTCGTCGTTGGCGCAGGAGCTGGTCCGTGGCCAAAAACAGGCTGCAATTGCGAGGTAAGTATTATAAATAAATGATATCGATTGTATTAATAACATTTTCTAATGGGAGGGAAAGAAAAAACAAACATAATAAGCAAAATATTTATTTCAGCTTATTATGAAGTTAAACATAACGAATGACAAAGTCTATCCAGGATATAGACTTAATATGGGAGTGGCAAATGGAACACATTATTCATTTGTAAACAAGTCGACTGGAAAGTGCATACTCAAACGAATAGTTGCTAATGAGGATGAAACGACTTTTGCATTGTTGGCCAATTTATATGTGTGCGAAGGCAAACCGGGGAAAGTTATAAAAGTACGCGCTAAAAAGCGTACCGGCAAACTAGACTTTATATCATGCATGCAGAAAGCGTTGGAAAAACGTTACGGGGATAAACTCGTAGGTAGGCCTAACAAATCATTAATCTTATATAGCAAATAATATGGAAACTCGATTGACTATCGAAAATTTATCTAGGTTTGGGTGGCATGTTCGAGGTGAAAAACGGAAAAGTAAAGCAGCATATTATGCCAGATTTTTCGGATACCCCGTTGACTACTGAGGACGACCTTAACAACTGGCTGCGTTTTTACGACATGGAGACTCCTCTGATAGCTGTCGGCACATTTGTCAGCGCCGAGACAGTAAGTTTTAAAAAGATTCAATTCATCTAAAAAGAAAAAGAATATCATACTTCAGATATGTTCGAACACAATAGTTAAAATTTATGCTAAATGATTATTTATTTTTTTAATTTTCAACCGAACTATTCATTTTATCAGGATTTAGATCTCAGAGTACAGCACTTCCATAGTGCTTTTGATGAGACTAAAATGGGTGGACATTATCACATTGATACAACGCCAGATACTATTGAGTATGAAGGATATTTCAATATGGCAACTACGCTTTATCGTGTCGATCAACCGCCCAAGAAACTGCAGTTTGGGAAAGATTAATTTCTATCTATATAAATTTTTACAGCAGATTAGACTTTATCAAACAATTTTATACCAAAGAAATGATTATTAGCAACAAAAAAGACATGTGATATTGTATTTTGCTTATTATAGAAATTTATTTAAGAAATTCCTCTTTATATGAATAAGAAATAAATATATATATTTAAAGAAACAAAAATAACAAGATCTGCTTTTTTTCAAATCCTTTCCTTCCATATTAAGATTGAATTGTACGAATCCGTACAAATTTAGTTAGCTCGCGAATTAATAATTTATTTGTAATTTCACGAAACAATATTATTAAAACCAACCGTGTTAGTGTTTGTTATGTTTACGTTCTTTCTATTTGTTTTGGAGAAATACCGTGCTCTTGCCAAAATGCTTTGTGCGAACATCTATACACTTTAAGAAGAACAAGCTTATCAGGTACATTAATGTAATAATGAAAATCTAAAAAAAAAATATATATATACACATACATATATTGATAAGTGATTATTATATACTTAAGCTTTCGCATATTCTAACGCGATATTATTTTCGTCATTAGAACACATTAGAATACAAGACATTTATATAAATTATTGAAAATAATTGCAAAGAAATATT
>VBVQ01005525.1:0-11530 GCA_011636635.1 Tetramorium simillimum | reverse complement strand
ACCGTGGCCCGATATCTTATCTCGAACCGAGGAGAGAAGAGACGTTTCTTGCGAATTATTTCCCCGTCTTTTCCTCGTCGCGTGCTCGTCCGTCGGTAGGGAGTTATATAAGTTTGTCCGTACGTTTGCGCGCGGCCCGCACCACGATCATTGCCATCGGCTTTGCTCCAATTAGTGTTGCCAGTCCGACTTAATACTTTTCGCGTTGCCGAAGCCGCCGAACGGTTCTTAACCTTCTCCTTAAGCCACGGGAGCGGAGTTCAAAACCTGGACCGGAGGTTTTCAAGCGCGGTGACCCACCGAGGCGGATTAAAAGCTGCACGGAGCTTCCCGGCTCTCTCTCTCTCTCTCTCTCTCTCTCTCCTCCTCTTCGTCCCCTTCCTCCCACCCGTTCCCGCGGGACCCCCTATTCCGGTTGCTTTTTTGTTCCAACCTGCACGATATCTAACTGTAGGTAAGAGGCTTTCGCCTTTGAAGTCCCCTCACTTTTGCAACTTGTATTTCTTTCATTAACGTACTTCGTTCCCGAGTATTTTCGCGGTGCGGCAGGGCAAAGCCGGTGGAAATAACTCCCTCCTCTCTTCAATCCTCTCGCGCTATCCTCCCGCGCGGTGTACGGCGGGCAACGTCGTAAAAAATCTTCAAACCGCATTTCCTGAGCCACCTTGTCGGTCCCCATGCCGAAGCCTGTGCGTTTCGCTTCTTTATCATTAATTCTATCCGGAGGTCCGAACCGCCGTTAATTCCCTTCCTTTTTAATGCAACACTCGGACAAAATCCTCCGTATTTTACAACCCATTTGGTCCCACGCAAATATATATGTAGAGGGTGTTTAAAAATTCGATGCCCAAACTGCAAGGGCTAACGGAGGAGATCGAAACACATGTTTTTTTTGTCAAACAATTGTGGATCTGAAACTGACGTTGCGCGACCAGTCAATTTGCGGGAAGGCTTTTAGTGTAATGAGTAACAAAATCATTTGTTTTGGTCTCTGTTTTACCCCCAATGGTTCATTATCCCTAATATTTTGGGCATCGAATTTTTGGACATTGTCATAATAAATAAATAAAATGATGCAACATGTAACATCGTTTTATTCTCAGCCACGCCTAATAACCTTCTCCAATCTCTTATTTTATCTGCGCAGATTAACTAATCGCTCAATGCCAGTTTCAGGCTCATGACTGTTCGACAAGAAGCGTTTGTTTTTATCTCCTCCGTTACTCCCAGTTTGGACGTCGCATTTTTGAACATCCTGTACACGTATGTATGTATAAAAAGAGAGGCGCGGATATTAGTATATTTTGGCTTCCGTACGATGCCCACCGCACACGCCGAGGATAGAAATGCCGGTAGCTTCGGTGAAGAGTGGCGGCAGCGAGGACGGTCGGGAGTGTCGGTGGGCTCAGGTGTTTCCATCGGCGTAGCTCGGTATAGCGGGGCAAAGTGGTGTGGTCGATATGACTGAAACTACCCCTCCCCTGCAAATCCTGCTGATCTCCCTCTGTCGGACCAACAGCATCTCCTTTCCACCTGTGCCATTCCCTCCCTTTCTCTCTCTCTCTCTCTCTCTCACTCTTTCTCTCTTTCTCTCTTCCGTCCTCGTACCCAGGACTCATCCCCCACAGCCGCCCTTCTTCATACACCTCTGGATCGCGCGATAGTGGTGGCATTCGTGGAATTTTGCTTTTATAATATTTAATCACGTTGAATATTGGAGAGCTCCCTCGAAGTGTGCGCTGTAAATTATTCGACGCACAGGGTTTCTCAATTTGGGGCTGCTGCCTAAGTGCCACATAACTTTTCATCTTTTTCCGAATTTGGCGCAACACGTACGAAATAGATTTACAACTTGGATATTTGTTATTAAAATTTTGCAAGTGCAAAAGAAAAGATTATAACCTTGGACCAAATTACCTTTTAATATCAAATAATATTTGTCTACAAAAATACAACCTATAACATATTTCTCTCTTTACATTTATTTTATATATTATAAAGAATGTCATAAAAATCTATAACAGTCATTATACTACAATTTTTGATATTAACTTTGTCATATAAAGTCTATTTTAACATAAAAGCAATTTTAACAATGTAATGCTTACAGCTTTTAATCTTTTTAAGCGGGTTCTTAATTACTAATTATAATACTCTCATCATAATGAAACAAAGTAATTTGGACTTCAAAAGCAAAAAAAAAAATTTTTTTTTAGAAGGCCTCAATGTAGTAGTATAACATTTTGCAATAAGATTTTATTTGAAGTGAGATTTGAACTAAACAAACGATATAATCAATTCAATGTACATAAGAGCGGCCGAATTACAAAATTTAATCTCCAGTTAATATGCAAAGTTTGAAGGTAACAGGCCACAGATTCAATTTTACCTGCTGAACCATACCGAATTCTTCCGATTCTATTGGGAACACGGTCGTTTTTTCGACGACCGGCCATTCGGAAAAAAGCCGAAATACATGGCGGCGCTGTCATGGGAAATTGAAACATGCTGACTAGCAGACCAATTTCGTCCTAATTAAAGGAGTTTTTTCTTGCTCCCGTGAGATTTGCCTATTCCGAATACGAATATCTCCGTGGAAAAACGCAGCGTTTGAAAACGAAGCTGTTCTACTATACTGTTCCGTACTTTTTCATGTGATAATATGGAAATTTTCAATATATGATATAGTTGCCGAGAGAGACAACTTCAATAAATTACGTACCAGTTATGTAGATGAATGTCAAAACTTTTTACCGCGTACGTTCTGTATCTGTACGAGAACAGGCTTTGTTAGGTTGAGTTTTTACTTAGCGATTAAAACATTTGTCCTTCACCACCGCTGCACCAAGACCCTTCCTTCCTTCCATAAGTAATCGCGTATATGTATGCTCATTATATCCTTTTTCCGCGCTCGTTTAATCGTTATCATTAAAAGAAGGTTAATCGTTATCATTACGGCAGCCGTGAACAATTGCGGAGGAGGTTCTTTAACTCGATGAATTTGTATAGAACCGAGGTATACAAATATCCGAGATTACTTTTTTGAAAAAATTCAGCGATAATATACTTGGTTTTTCAGCTGCGAGATTTATGATCTCTGACGGGCATTTACTACCGCTTTTGCCTACACTCATTCAATGTAATTATCTTGATCTTTTTTTCTAAAGAAGGGAATTTTCTATTTAATATTTATATAATCTTTTTTTTTTGCTTCAAAAGTTACATGAGTCCTAATATACGTAGAATATTTGAGATTTAAAATTCCGACACTTTAGAGTGTTACTGCATCTATAATGAAATGCGATGATCGTGTGGGGTCTGAAAGCACTAAACGTTTAAAATAGTTGGCAGCGCAATACACTCTGTATGAAAAAAAGCAATTAACTTCATCGATGTGCAATTGCTTTCATTATTTTGAATTAACGCGACGGAGCGGATTAATTTCGTCATCGACGTAATTTTCACAAAAGAGCATCGATGTTTGACACTCGGTTTACACATGAGGATTACGAGAGTGTAAATTTGTTATACGGTCAGTGCACTTCGTTTATTCTGTTCCACGAGCTTTATTTGTTGTCGATGATTATTTTACGCAAGAAATGCTCCGATAGAAATTTTCAATAATAAATCTTTATTCGAGAACGCTCGTAAAGTTAACTGAAGACAATTTAAGTGAAACTGGATCGCATGGTGTGCAGCTTTTATTGTTACAATCGAAGCAACTTATCGGTTTTTGCTGTTTTGAAAAGCTTGTTGCACGATACATTGGTTTAATTATAAACGATTTAAAAAAAGCCAATAATTTTTCTCTTATTTTGTTTATAGTGAAATATATTTATTTAGCAAAATGTTTAGGGGCAATCGTGTGATTATGTCTAATAGGAACAATTACTTAGTAATCTCTGTAAGATTAATTTTGAATTTTAGATCTCGGTATTATTAATAAAATTTTGATGTATATTATTTCATAATATAATGGATCTTAATTTCAATCCCGGATAGAGCGCGCTTTGTTTTTACTTATTCTATTATATATGGTAATAAATAAATAATTAATAATATTCGCATAGCATGAATAGCTTATCGACGTTAATATATGAAGTTTTGCTATAGTGGCGATTATATCGTGGCGAGTGAGCGAACATGCCCATCGCAATCCCGTTTAGGGCGGTAAGCTGAAATCATAACTTTTCGGCTCGGGTATTAATTTAATAATCTCGAATAACTCAATATAAATCTGCGGCCGTCTGCCAGTTAACTTTCGCGACGGAACGGACTACAAGGGTGCTAATTAAGTGATTCAATTACAGCCGCAGGAATTAAGATTCGCCGCGGAAAACTAAAATTCAAAATAAGGTGGCAAAGCCGTGGTCGGAATATTAATAATCAAAAATCGTTCCTGAGAACTGATACGCTATTACTTTTTTCTTTTAATATTATTATTATTATTACAAATGGCACAAGAGCGATAATGAAAATGTATTGTCTGTATCGGGTAATATATTTTCATTATTATTCTCTAAAATTCGAAATGATTATTTTTTAATAGCATTTTACCATTATTTCAGCAACGCGGAATTTGCACAGAATATTTTATTATTGAAAGATAAATATTGCTGAAACGTAAAATTTGTTATAATATGTAGCTTGAAACACAATTTTTAGTTTCAATCGTATTTCACGGGAAGATCATTCTTGTATGAAATTTATAAATTTTCCGATACATTTATTCATTTAAATCAACATAACTGTAACGGAAGCCGATGTAGACAATCCTGTATGTTAAATTAAAATAAATGTATTATGTCGTTTAAATGTAACTAATATAGGCTGTGACCCTCTTTGCACAGTCCATTAAATTCAATCGGCCGTGATGGCGATAAAAAATGCTTATTAGTCGCACGTGCGCGATTCCTTTTAAAACGGTCGGGCCTTTTAAAAAGGGATAGGGACTCGCGCGAGCGAGCGAGCGGATATTGCAGTACGGTATAAATAATGATCTCGCCAGTTTTCACGCCAAACAATAATTAGCCTTGGCACGTGGAAAGATGCGATGGATGCCAAGCGGGCTGCTGACGGAGGGTCCATGAAATACGCGCGACACAATGTAGTTTTTGCAACGCGTGTCATTTTATGCACGTTTACATATATATTACATACATATATACATATATATATATATATATATATACAAATATATATACGTTTATATATATATGTATATATATGTATATAATATATATGTATATGTATATAAAGTCTGCTGACGCTGATGCATTCATAAACGATCCATCAATTTTCCGAGTCGAGTCAGAGAGTATCGAGGAGGCGAGTTTTGAGGGGCGTGGGAAACGCCGGTGGGCCTTGGTGCCCTTTAATGCGGTCAAAAAAATTCTGCGGCCAAGCCATTAAGTTTCCTTGAGGCTCTCTCTCTCCGCTCCGATGATAGATGAGACGCGGAGCGGCGGACAGCCGGCGGATCAATAAATTAAATCAAGGCACGGACTGGACCGGGCTTGAAAATGATATCGATTGAACGGGGTGGAGGCAAAACCGACGGTATAGACCGTGGTAAAACCAGATGGCTTATGACTGATGATTACAGAGTGAAACGCAGAAATTTGATCGAGATCGTAACAAATTGAAAAAGTCGGGGCGGGGCGTGTCCGAAAATATATCGCGCGTCCTAATTCAATTTAGACGAGATTTGCCGCGCCGGCGACGAGTATATACGGGCCGCAAACGGACTCGCGTTAATATTATTTATAAGCATCGCTTTTCCGATACGGCGTGGCGCGCGCGCGCGCGCGTCCGTCGGCCAAACGCGCGATCTAAACGTCCCACATAACGTCCGACGGAAAAAAGTCAGCGACGAGATGAAAGGCGTCCCACTTGCGGCGGATGTAAAAAGAGCGAAGAAATAAGACGAATAGGTCCGACGGGGGTCAAAGCGGACATACAAAGAGGAAGACCTCGTGGTTCGTTCACTTTACCGTCCACCGATGTTGGCTCTCGTCGCGGTGGACAAGTCGGCCGACTTTAATATGCACCCTAGAAATTGAATTCTCTCCCTTTTCTCACCGCGTCCGATCCCCACCCCCCGATCCCTCCGCGATCTTTCTCGCTTTCTCGGCCTCGTCAAAGCCCCCGGCTGCGGGAGAGAGGAACGCAGGTGCGGCGGGATCCGTAATATGGATTTAAGAACACTCGCTGATATTGACGGATATGAGCGCTCCCGCGGTGGCAAACACCTCCCCCTCCCCTCCCCCCCCTCTCGAATGCCGCCGTGTTACGCGAATGGGGAGGAACGTGTGCACGTTTGTACGTACGTAACATTCGCGGCGCAGCAGCAGTGAGTCATGCTGCAGTCGCAGTGGGTGTTTTTCTCATTCCGGCCAATCATAAAGTCTTATTCTTGCAGCTTAGCGCCGAAAGCGGCGCGGGGTACATAATGATGAAGGGTGAGTTTATCCGATGACCGTGTAATCCATTATTGCGTTTGCCACTCTCGCGATGACGTGTACCGTGCGCGGGAATTCAGAATTGATCCCCGGGAAACGTCCCAATGCCAAGTGTCAACGGGGAAATACGCGGAGGGTGGTCATAGTGTGGTTAACCTTCGAGTGTAATTACGATCAGAACTGATGTTCATTGAGACCGCCATAAGGGTACGGACGAACAATCCGCTCTCAAACTCTTTCTCGACTCGACACGTATACCTTTTGAATATCTGTACATCTTTCGTTACTTCTCGATTTTATTTGGTGATGCATATACAAATGTATATACTTATCACTGAAAAAAATGATTGATTACACAGAAAAAATATTAATTTTAAATGAACAATAATATTCTCATATATAAGCAAGAATATAAAATCTTTTTTAAAAATTTGATAATCTCAAACAGACAATAACTTACGCAAAGAAATTTTGTTTTTGTTTAAGTAAATTATCAAATTTTTTAAAGAAGGTTTTATGTTCTTGCTTATATATGAGAATATTATTGTTGATTTGAAATTAATGGTTTTGCTGTATATAATTGGTTGTAATAATCCAATTTTGATAAAAGTTACTAAGAACCTTGATGAAATAATTTCAACTAAACATGTAGGTCGTTATGACAAAATAATGTTATAAAAAATGAAATGATCATAATTATTATCAAACGTTTTGTTATTATTATTATATTTGGTAATAATAACTAAGTATTTCAAAAAATTACAAGTTTACTTAGAATTTTTTTCAGTGCACAAAATTGCTTTTCTTGTGAATTTTTCTTACACTGAATCTCTTGTTTATACTGTTCATCGCAATCAGCTATTTTTCACAGCTATATAAGAACATTTGTACGTAATATTTCACTTGCGTTTGCTATTTTCATCATTCAATTCTTTCAGTTGGCATAAAACCTCGCGGCGAGCTGATTTATTTTCCATCCTGTTCCACGGCGAAACCTTACAAAAAGCATTCACTCGTCTAATCTTCAGATACATAAATAATTTTGCGTTTTCAAGTGCACTTGGTGTGAAGATGAAATATTCATCGTGACGTCATGTACTTCAGCACCAAGCTGAAGTCTGTTGCCATTATTAGGAAAGGACTGGTAAAGTTACGATTGTCTTAGCAAGTGCGCGGGAAATAGGGTCAAAGTAATGCAAGGGATTAGGATGCTTCGTAATAACAGGTGAGGAAGTTTATCATAATTCGCTTACGTATAATTGGCGATACTGCCATTCACCGTGTAAATTGGAGTAATATCAACTCGTTCATGTTTTTACTCCTACAATAGCACCCAGTGAGAACTGATGATCGAAAAGACATTGAATTGACGCCAAATTGATGCCTTTTCGACGCAAGAGATACCTGTCGATTCAATGTCGATACGATATCAATTTGACCAAATCATTTCTCCCTGGGCATAAAGTTTATTACTACATTTCACATAACCATCTAATAATTTGTAGAGAAATATTTTAATTAGCTCTAATTTAATGAAATTAAATAATGTGTAACATTTCTTGTTTAAATAATGAAATGTTTAAATAACAGTATGTGCGATATTGAGGTACATAGTGTTTATTTCATTAATAATAAAATTTCTGTATTTAATATTTTAAAGCTATAAATTACCGTTATTACACATGTATTATTAAAATAAAGGTTTAAATGGAAACGTCATTTTGAAATATTAACTTTCAAAAGTTAATAAATAAAATTTAATTTTTGTCGGTATTTTTCTCTTGAATATTAATTTTGTGGAATTCCATCTTTGGATTTTCCGACTTTGGAATCTCAATCACAAGCTGAATGACACTTTCAACGGGAAACGATGACGCAAGTTTCGTTCTTTCATGTACACATTCCTCTCTTTCGACGTATACAGCGTGTACACACAACCTCGTGTATCCTGATCCAGAAGGGTAAACTTTGTCCCCCATCGCCGTATGCCGTCTGACCCGTGTCTGATGTTCCGGAGTACGCTCCGCGATTACTACTCGACTACTCTTCACGAAGTAAGTCCGGCGCTTCAGGATTCACATACGTTCTGTCAGATCACTCATTCATCTAAGAGCCGAATTTTCAGAGCTTTTTGCTACTTACCGCCAAATCCGCTAAGACTGCGCTTGGAACGAATCCGACTTCGATAAGAAGCATTTGCGATGAGTTAGAGCATTAGATTTCTTTTCCCAAACTGTTCGGCTCTTGTCAGCGTAAGACTTCGATAGAATGACTAAGATAATGGACATCGCAATGTTATATCATGACTACGGTGACCATCCGTCCTATATTACAAAAGACAGTCCTTTTTATTTTAGGTCTGTGTCCTTTAGATTAATTTTTCTCTAAACTCACTTTTGTCCATCATTTCTGAAAAGTCCTATAAAATGTCCTATAACTTCAGTTTTTATCATCTTTGTTTTATATTTTGTGTAAGTAATGTTTAAAGATGTGTTTCTTTTTTTTCATAATTGTTGTAGTTTACAAAATTTTACTTTTTTTCATATAAATATATGTATATTCGGAGAAAAAAATAATAATAAATTTATATTGCTTTGTGGAAGAAGGGTAGATGATGGTGTCCTTAATTTTTCTCAAAGAGAAATATGGTCACCGTAATCACGACAAATACAAGATCTATTGGTATTCTAAGGCCAAGAGTTTTAGAATAATTTATACGCACGTGTCACAGCAAACGCGAAATAAACTAAGGCGCAATGGTGTGAAAAACTTGTTAATTAATTGATATGGTTCGTATATTTATAATGTCAAAAAACTTGAGCCTCTTTGAACGGAGATAACATTATATAACTTATTATATCGTAAAATGAGGGAGTATTGCAACGTGGCGTGGAAATGATAAAATATGCAAATTAGATAGATATATTTAATGATCTTGCGTCTTCCGGGAGGGCGAGATTTATCGGTGTCGCGCAAGACCTTCCGCACACTTGTACCAAGTTGGCACACTCGGGCGTACGGAGATGTACAAGGAGAGTCCGGTGGTATTAATATTGAATTGCGCCTCTGCAGCATTCGGCTCATATTAAATGGAGCATTGTGGGCGTTTCGAGGAATCGATCGTCCACAAAGTGGCAATCACACAGAGAGTGAGACTCGATCACGTGATTTCCCGTGGGTGCCGTCACCGACAAATGACCCAGCTGCTGCAACGTGGATGGTGGTCCACCTTTGTGGATTATGCCATGCTTACTTCGACATTATGGAACGCCATCACGGATCTGCAAATATTTCCAATAAGTTGTATCGCGATTTCATGATTGAATACAATGTTATGTATAAAGGAATAGAAAGAAATATGTAATATCTGTAAAATGAGAATGCGGTCGGTATTTAATAAATTTATATGCGACTTCAATGCTTTTTTGAAAGTCACTATTTTGCCATGCTTCGACATAATGGAACGTCGTGACAGATCCGCGAATATTTTCAATAAGTTGTACTTCACGATTTCACGATTGAATACAATTAATGTAATATAATGTTATATAAAAGGATCGAAAGAAATGTATAACATTTATAAACTGAGAATAGCAGTCTCTGTATTTATACGCGACTCCAACGCTTTTCCGAAAGTCAGTGTTGATAATTTTTTTTTTCAACATTGGATCTGTTCGATGGATATTTCTTCATGAAAATTCATACAACTCGCTATTTATATAATTTAACAAAGTTAAACTTAAGTATGATAGGGAGAAGCCTTGCGGTGGAGCAGGATAGGAGGAAAATACGATAATGGGTACTAACTATTAATTAATAATAAAGTCAAAGCATTTTCCGCTAATCAACCATTTGCAAGTTCGCTCCGGGCGAGCTTCCCGCGGAAACCCGATATTTACGAACTTAAGTATCGCATTATAAGCTCCGTGAGCGGTATCGACGGATAGTTCCATGAGCATTAAATCTAAGATACCTCCGTCGGATCCTCGCGTTTTCTCCGTAAGCGCGGTGCATCCAAAGTGAATTAATGCAACTTCGGGCTTGCGGATAAAGTAGTCAGATTCTGTCATAGCGACGCGGGGATTCGTCGCTGCGACGCACGTACGTTATAGATAGACCATACTACACAAGCACGCTTGCCGTTCAATTAATCGTGAGTATCCATCAACGCACGGCCCCGCCGCAGATATCATCCCGGTTTCCTTTCGCGTCGTCTCTCGTCGGTCACGGTGCAACGCTGCAAAGATATACCGCATAATGTATCGACGGGCGGCCCGGGTCCATAGCCGCGCATCGGCGAGATTTATTTTTCGATGCACCGCAACTATTTTCCACGGCAGGAGTATTCACGCAAATGTGGATATAATTCGTGGACCGACGTGAACTCGTTCGCGAGGGGGATGCCGCGGCTCTCAGATTCCTCGGCGCGAGAATGGGGATCTCGCTCTCGTCGATATTTTATATTGAATTTCCCCGAGTGTTTGCGCGATCCACTCGGATGAAGGACGACGCTTTTCGATGATCGGCCATCCTTCATTCACGACGAATACGCGCGGTTGTTGCGCATGCCACTGCTCTCTGTATCTCCGGAGCAAGTTACGTAACAGAATAAATCCAGCTGTTCCACGCTGAGAGAAAAATATAGTTGCTTTTGGCCTCAGCCACAATTTTATATTTCTAACGATAATTATGGTTAACATAATGATACATATAGTTAAATTAATCATATTTATTGTTAGAAATATTATAAAATTATGGTTGAGCCCGGAAGTAACTATACACAATAAAAAACATTTTGCATTTGTGTTAAAATTTTCCTATGTAGAAAGTTTCGTGTTAAATTTCTAACACTGTCGTGTGTTAATTTAACATATCATCGCTGTGTTACTTAAACTTTTCTATGTGTTATTTTTTTTTAATATTATTTTTGTTACTTTTTAACATTTGTTTTATGTTAAATTAACACAAAAATTTTAGTGGATTAATTGGGACATGTAAAATGTGTTAAATTTAACACAAAATTTTTTACTGTGTATATTTTTCTTTCGATGCATATTATTCGTAGATAT
>VBVQ01005524.1:0-11529 GCA_011636635.1 Tetramorium simillimum | reverse complement strand
CACCCTGTATAGTGCAATGATATAGTATTAATAGATATTATTAAATCGTAGCTGCTTTTATCTTCTGTGTTACATCGTGTTTCGTTAAAACCATAGAATTAGGGCAGCGCGAAATTGACGTATGTGCGAATGTACAAACAGCGTGTCCACGCGTGTCTTTACGTCACACCATGCCACGCGTGTAGTTTGCGATGGGATTAAGCGCTCGAACTACGTGGTTATCGATCGCGTGAGCCAATTAGCAACAACAAAGTAGCTTTGTTGCGACCTGCACATTTGTGTATCGAGTACACGCAGAGATGATCGGAAAGAGGGTAACGACGCGAGGTAGAACGGGTAGAAGCTCCGCGGAAGGAATCGAGAAGGAGAAGCTTTTTTCTTTATTTCTCCTCCGGGTTGCGACGATTAGTTGCTCAATTAGTTCCTACGAGGATTGCCACGCGATGAGTCGGCTCTATCGCTTCGTTTCCGTGTTATCATTTACTTGCGAAGCGAAACACAAGTGAATTTCTTGTTGACTGCTTTCCGCCGTCGATTAGGATGCGAGCGACAGGTTCGGTTGATCATTACTTTCCTGTAATTTGCATAGCGAGCGCGGGAGCTGTGTAATGTGTAAATAATTCATCGGCCGCTCACGCAACCGCTATACTTTTTACAACGTATTCAGCGACACGAATCTGAATGCATTAGCTTGATGCGAGAGGTTTGTCCTATATTGTCGAATAAAGTCGAAAACAAAATTTCAGCAAATTGTTGCTGTAGATTTTAACACATTTCATTTTTTCTTCTAGAAAATTTTTCTCTTTAAAGAACTTTGATTTTCTTGTTATTTAATACATAGCTTAGATAGAAAAACGATAAACTTTTTGCCAAATAATATTTGATATTAAATTTAGATAACATTGAAAAAGAAAATATTTCGTAATACAATTTGCGAACGTTTTGTGATTAATAGAAACCATATATACTAATTGGAAGCAGAGATAGATATTTGACGCTACTGTAGATAGTGATGAAAATATTCACCGAAAAAATTAATATTCACAATGTAAAGAAACATTATTTTCAGAGGCATTATCGCGCTAGAAAAATATCTTTTTTAATCTTTATGCCATTATTATTCATATATTGAAAGCTTTTATACATATGTATCTTACGTAATTAATATGCACGTAATAATTAACAAAAGTGCTAGCAATGCATAATGCATTAATTATTTAAACAATAATAATATATATTAAGTTTAGAAATTCAAATTAAAAAATCTCAGAAAAGCGTAAGCGTAACGAAAAATTTCAGAAACTTAATATACCAAACTCTTGAATTTCTATAAATTGCGAGAAGTTTATCTTTTTCGCTTTATATTATTTTGATTCTTAAATTTATCATGTGTTATTTCTTTATGTGCGAAACGTATATTATGGCGAACAGGCGAATCGATAGAAAATGCAGGCAACCTAGGAATACCTAGAATACCTCGTGTTCTTCATCAAATTGAAGAATTGTGGCACTTGGTCTGGCATGATAATGACATATATTATTCTCTATGTCTATGCCTACACTTGAATCTGTCTTTGGCATAATGGCCAAGATTATTGTGTAGGTTGCTGAATGCTCCGAGGGAAATTTTGAGAGAAATATAAGGGAGGATAGGAATTCGGTATGCACGATTCTCAATTTATTCTCAGTTCATTCCAGAGAGAGAGAATGAGGATTAAAGATGAATGAATGTGGCCATTATTCGGCAGCTGTTTGGTAGCATAGATAATTCATTAAATTAGAAGAACGTTGGCTAATGAATAGTTCTCACGAGATTGCGGGTAAAAATATTACTATTTTGCCTCTCCACATAGAACATGAATTCCTCTTTCGGAAATTATGCATGGAAATTAGATAAATGGAGAAAGAATTATATAAATATTATTATTCATTCACTCGCGAAAGTGTTTGAAACATTTGCATTTTGATGGTTTTCGTCAAAGAAACGTATTGAATATAAATTTCTTATCGAAATTTTTCTCTTAGAAGTCATGTTATTCAACATTTCCCTGAATATTTCGCCTCTATTACTCATTCTTTACATGTGTACGTGTTCTAAGCGCGCAGCATTCGAATATGGAAAAGTTTTCGACATATGTATATTTCACTTCGAGAAAATAAATTTGAGGGGAGAGAGCGAGTTTAAAAGTTTATATCGAGCATCAATACGCGATGGATTCCATTTATGATGCCATGTGTCTCCCGAATTGAAATCAAAAGCAAAATTTTCTTACAACCTTTGTAAAAGGTTGTAAATGCACCTCGAGATCAACTGCAGATAAGATAAGACAATGTAATTTCTGAGATAAAAGGATCGGTTATTATAAAAGTTAATCGGTTACTATAACAATAAAAATTTAATCTAAAAGACAAGAATCATTATTTTATGTTTCGAATGAAATAACACGATTTCAAATATCACATCACGAAGATAAATACCTAATAGAAAAATATTGTGTTATATAGGATAAAAATAGGTTTACGAAGAGAGAGAAACTCCTAATCGCAAACAATCGGTTTGGAAAGGATCAATAAAAAATTCAATGGCGCCAAACGCGATTATAGCCCGATCTATGTTTCTTTATTGATCAAAATTATCGTATTCTTTTTTCAACTTTTCGCGAGCTGAATCCAAATGCAAACTGAATAATGATACCGTAACCGTCTCTACACTGACGAATTCGCGCGTGTTAGTGCATAATCGGCCGGATTCGTCTGTGATTTATAGATTTGCTTCGCGTACTGCGGTTTAAAGTTGTCGAAGTGCTTGTTCCGTGTCACATTTATAAGATGAATATGTAATAGTAATTTTTGCAATGTAATGGAAAATGCTTTGTACTTTATGTACCTCGCGTGATCTTTTTTTTATTTTAATGTGCCCATTTACACATCGGATACACGTAAGCTCGTACGTACACACATATATGTATACATAAGCTTCATTTTACTCTATCAAGATACAAAGTAATAGGAAGCTCGTATGATACGCTACATTTTTCACTATATTGCATTTCCAAGCATACATGTTTACACATAGAAAATACAATAAGCTTCTCACGTGTGCTGTGAGAGGAGAAAAATAACCGGGAGTGCATTCATAAGCAAACGAGTGTGAGGAGAAACGAAGCAGGTGTAATCCGTGTCGAGGCGTCGCGGCGCGGCCGCTTTTGATCCACCACCTTTATTTCCGCTGCCTATTTTTTTTTTTCCCTCACATCGCCCTTAAAACGCGGCGCCGATATCGAGTTTTGCTAAGCCGTTAAAACGAACTTAACGCGGCCGCAATAACTTCGCCGGCGCTTTCTTGTCTTTCAATAGGGAACACGCCGGCGGCGTCGGTCTTTAAATACGGCGAGTGGAACGACTCGATGAATAGGCCGTCGCATCGTGCGACGACATCGTGGCGCTTCCACCGACGAGTAGCTTTCTCGTTAAGAGAAACTGCGATACTACACGATACGCCGTTGATTCTGATGCAACGAAAGTTCTGGGAGTACCACCTACGTGTCCTTTCTTAATTTCTACCGCCCGGTTTCACTACCGAAAGATTGTAGAAATGAAGTGCTCTGAGAACATGACGATGAGCGATGCAACGAAGGCTGCGTTCCGAAATTCACTGCAAGTACGGAAAATCTATAATATGCGTGACACTAACTATAGATTTGCAGTACTGGCAGTGAACGCAGCCAAAAGGTGCTCTCTCCGCAAATTTGTATTTTTATAAATGAAGCCTGTGTGTTTTAAAAGTATTACGGTAACATCGTGACCGTTTGACATATCGATATGATCATTGGCTAAAATGAAATTATTTGGAAACAAGTCCGTTAGGATTCTTTTGAATATTTCAGTGGGTTAGCAGCTGCGTATTTTTACGGGGATACTTTTAGTTTTATGTAAGATATAGCAACGATGTACGTGATGCAAGAATAGATTCGCAATTTAAGCACTTTGGCAATCTTAATGAGGTGAATATCCTCTTGTCACGTTTACGACAGAATTATTTATTGATAAAGCTGCGACTATAGTAGTCGCTCTAACCGAGGGTTAATTACACTCCGGAGGTTAATTTGGGCTATTCCGGAGCTTAACGAGTTCGTACTTATATCTGATAAAAACCACCACCATTTTTCCGAAGGTGATATAAACAGAATATATCCAGCGCATATCTTATTTGAAAAAGTTGGAGAAATAATTACATTTAAAGTATTTTTTAACAAATGTAGATCGTATAATATCCGTAACACCAAAATGTAATTTTTCATAAATTTTTGCGTAAATTTCGCAAAACATTAGCGATTTACGTAATTCGGTAACTTCTGTTTTTAATGAGTTTGTTAAACCAACAGGATTGTTTAAAAGTTAACGTTACCTAATTTTCTGACGAGGGTATTTTGTCACGTTTGTATAATTACATGCATGTCATATATTGTTTCTGTTTATACGTCTTTATGTCTGCGCAAGTTGCTTGTTTTCAACTCGCTGCTTGAGGAAAGTATAATAATGCACGTCGGACCTCGCTATCGCATTTCAGATGATTATATATTCTATGGAATATAATTACTGTCGGACGGACCGTAATAAAGTTTTCTATTACGTTCTGCTTCCGAGCAGTTCTACCGAAGAATTTCAGATGAAGATATTACTGAAAATTTCCTCGGTATCCCCGTATTCAAATACGTCGGCCGTCGAGTCGGACCGGTTATATATCTCGGACCATGCGATTTTATAAGCATTCTCCGTCGAGGCGCGAGAATTCGTGGATTTAACATTTAGGATGACGTTTCGGAGCCGCGGAAACACCATTGCACAGCTATGTAGTGCATTTCCAACGTGTCTTTGTAACCCAGTCAAGCTTTCGTAACCGACTGCTCTTCTATGTTGCCATCAGTTTGACGAGTTTCTCTCTCTCTCTCTCTCTCTCTCTGCTTCTGCCTCTTTCTGCCTCTTTCTGCCCCTCTCTCTCTTCCATCTCCTTTCTCTTCTCCGTCTGCTTATGCTTATATTCTATTTGTCAGCATATATTTGAATAAATTTGAATCGCAGTCAGGCGTGCAACTGCGAGTTCTTTTGCTCGCTAAGATATTTTTCATTAAATATTATTCGTGCAAACGATCGCTGCGAAGTTGAAGAAATTAATGACTTCGCGCACCTAATGACCGACGACAAGAAGGATCGAGGGGGTGTGCGAGACGTTTTCCTTCGCTCCAAGTTCTTAAACATTTAATTGCACGAGTTGAGACTTCAGCGAAGGTGAGAAGTTTGACGGTGGTATGTGGCGCGCTCTAATCTGAATCATTTTTAATAAATCGCATAGAATCTTTTTTCCTTGTACGTTCGCATGGAATATATCGCATGGCATAATTTTCTCTCTTCTTTACACATATTCCAATTTATTTAATATGAATAATTAATGTGATTTATATCCGATAAAGCTGAAAATTCCTTTTTAATATAAAATAAAAAACAATTCATTATCTAAATTATTTTCACGAATAATTATAATCACGAATTAATATACAATTTAATATGGCGTATGTAAAATTTAATGAATTTATGAATAATAGGAAATATATAAGAACTTTAAAGACAACTTTATTACAAGAACGGAGTTTTGTGCGAAAGATCCGAAGCAAGATTCCCGATTATTTTCGAGCCGATGTACAAATTTAACGAGTCCCTATATTTTAGCCTTACCATGAGGATTTAATTCATCCGTCACTTCGTGGACCATTAATCAAGTCGGCATTGGCCGTTAATACGTTAAAATACGCTCGTGTCAAAGTTCATAGGGCACCTGAAGTATCAAAATATCGAAGAAGAACGATGGCGTGTATTTTCTACAGGAAATTATAAAGAAGATGTTACATCATTTCGCGAGACAAGCGAAGAATAACGATTTATTATTCTTCTCATATTATTCTTTTCCCATCCTCGTCTCCGCTGCCATCTCTCTTCCCTGCCACTTTTGTTATCGTCATGTAATGTTTAGTTCATTTCTCGCCGTCTGGGAAAAATGCAGCGGTCGCGCGCGTCCACTCGATTTAACGCGCCCAGAGAGAAATGTTCGATTTACGTGCGATTGCTGGATCCACTTCCAGTGTAAATAAGTTGCGTGAGAGATCCGCAAAATCTCTTTCGAGACGTGACGTGCATAAATCGGCGCGGTTGGCCAACAAACTCGGATGCGAATGACTAAACATTGCACGTTCTGATAAAAAAAAATGCGTCGGTCATAAATTTAACATGAGTGCTCCATTTTTATTTGTTATCGATTCATGCACTCGTAAATATTTGGGTAATAATTGTGCCTGGCGCAAAGTAAATCTGCTCTCGGTTATACACATATACACGGTGCCATTAAGGCGCGACACACTGCGGGCGTGAAAGTTTTACAAATGACACAACGCTGCCGAGGGGGCGTGTTGTTGTAATTAATGGTCGACGACGAATTAAATCTTCAAAAACAGTGCACGGGGCGAGAGATCTTTCCCATCTTCAGAGAACGCTTGGCACAATTACTTCCAATTATCGCTGATTTCTCCGGAGCCGAAGAGAGGAAGTTTCTCGTTGCCGATGCACTCGATACGATTCCACATTTCTCTTTATAAAAGTCCCTGAAACGAAATGCCGTATTTGTAACGTCAATAACGACCAATTAGCTGTTGTGTGCACAAATGATATGGGATGAGGGAGAATAGGATGGGGATTTCATGTGGGTTCCATTAAACTTGTTTTCGTTTACAGAAACAAAATATATTTGTACATATATATTGAACAATTATGTAGGATCTAAATAAATTTTCTCAAAGAGTGAGAATTTCGTGCGTCCTAATAAATTTCATATTAGCGGTGCATACGTTTATTATTGATCGTTCATTCTCACTTTAAATTAGAGAATATTTACAGTAGAAAAGATCAATTGTATCATTTGTTTCTGACTGATATTTATTCGCTTACAGCAGTACCTAATATTTTTATCGTTAACATTCCTCTGAATTATATAAATGTATTAAATTTTTTAGTAATTTATTATTTGCAAATAAGAAAAAATAAAAGAATAAAACGGCGACGTAAGATTACATTATACAGTCCATTAGCCAACTTATTATTAAATCTTTTGTTAAATGAAGCCTATTAGTTTACTAATGAACAAGGTGCAAAATTGTGTTAAAACGTGTAAGTCTGAGAAACTTTTCCGCTTTTTCGGAGGATATAAACTCGCTTTACATAATCTTTTGAGTATGTGCGTTCCCAAGATAACACTCCGCAGTCTGGTTCGTTGATATACTTCGTTGTTTCTTCTGTTAGATGGTTTACCACATACATAAAATGCTTAATCTTATAATAATTCTTGTTCAAGAATTTTTTAAAATTAAAAAGATTTATATTGATGCATCAATTCTCATTCATACAAACTAATAGCTTTTGAATATTAATCACATTTTACATATATATCAGTTATTCTTTCTAATATTTTTTTATCAGGTAGAATTTGTCACAATTTATTTCTAATAAAATTCTGCGAACGTCCGGACTAAATGGACAAGGTGTAATGTAAATTTAAAGAAGAGTTAATGATCCGACATTGAGAGGGGAAACGCATCTTTGCTTGCGGAGATAAATTGAGAAGCATTAAGGGAGACCCGACTCCTTGTACGCTTTCTTTAATGATTTAACCTGTCACGCGCCGTGCAGCCCCTAATTGTGGCGTGCACGCCATTTAGGAGCGTCTTCGTTGCCTCATTAAGGATAATGTCGTTTAAATTTATGAAATTATACGCGAAAAATCTCACGCTAGATTAGAAAAACTAGAATGAGTTCTTGAAAGAATGAATCCTCGCACACGTAAAGTGGCCTAATAAAGACATTTTAAAGATAGATACGCAGTCAGGCAATGTAATAATAACAATATCCTTTTTTGACTTATTCTTTTTATATTATTTAATCTAATACAGTTGATCTACTATTAAAAATCTACTAATTTTTATGTTATACAATTTTTATGCATTTTTAAATAATTATAATTGATTATAATTTATTTCTTTATTGTATTCTATATAATATTCTTCCTGATTTATCTCTTTAACATTCTTTCTAAAAATACATGTTCAAAAATATGCATCTTTGGAAATGATAAAAAAGTACAAGTGGAGAACTCGAAAACTAAATGAAAATAGTACGAACCAGTAGGTATTCTTTCGTGAATATATACGTTGATTGCTGAAAGTTGAATAATTTAACTCTGAAAAACGGCGCTGTATTCTGCAGTGAATTTTTTTCATCAAATCCTACACGAGATTGTGTGGCGTGTTCTGCAGACTACCGCGAATCGCTAATATATTTTCCAGAAGGTTGTGCGTAGGAAAAGCATGGTTTCGTGTAAGGTATCATTCTAAAAGAAAAAGAAATTGGTTCGTCCACAAAGGTAACGTACAATCGCGAAACAGTAATAAAATTTTTCCGCTGGAACATCGGCACACGTAGCTTCATCGTCGTGAATTGCCGAGAGTGAATCTGTCGGCTCATGTACGACTTGAGGGAAAGCCTCCGGTCGAGAAAGACTTTTCACGAAATGAAAGCAGTCTTCAATGGACACGCGAAGACAATAATTTCCCATGCACTTCGCAAAAGCGTTACCACGCGGTATGTCATCTTCAAAATCGGCGGTAAATTTTCCTAAAGTAAAGAACAGGGAATGGGAAAATCGCCAGAAATGCCATCGGAAGTTTTTCACGTTCGGCTGAGCGAGTGACTCATTTTTTTGCGAAGAACTTTGCATCGCAAAGAGTATCAGTTTTTTGCATTACTAATCCATTGTTTCTTTAATTTTTTATCTATGTATTTCGTTAGACATAATTAGTGATCTATAAATACATTAGGTCCTTTATGTTTTTCAAACTTTTTTATAGGAATATAAAATGTTTCGTTTAATATTTCAATTATATATCTTGCAATTACACGAAACGCAACTATGAAATTAAAAAAGAATATTTTTAATACTTTAAAACTTATTATAGACAGAAAAGTACCGTTACAAGAGGAAATAGCTTGACAGTTTTCCTCTCAAATGAAAACTTTTTTTCCAATGAGAGATTCGTAGAGCTTCTTCCTGGAAGCTTTTATAAAAAATATGTGCAATTTTTTCAATTAAAAATGTTTAAAAATATTAAGAAATATCACCGCACGTGAATAAATATTATTAATATTTCTCAAATGCACCTTCACGTGCAATTACTGCTCGTATGTAATCGCTATGGTAAACTTTTTTCTCTCTAATAGAGCTTTTTGGTATAGTCTCTCCGATATACTGCGTGATGTTAAAAGATCAAGCTTTTTGCTGTAATTATTTAGTAGCTGCCAATAGGAAACCATAATTCTCCCCTGGCGCCCATTAAGGCACATAGCACTTGATTACCAACAAATAAAACACAACTTGACAAAAGCATGGGTTGGCGGAATCAATACTTTAATCTGGGCCATTAACCGAACCTTTGATATTTAATAAAATAACGATATTTAATAAAATGACAAGTTTTAGCGACATAAATGACTTTATGCAACCTTTACTTTTATGAGATAATTTGTTGTAATTTTATTTTTCGATTTATCGTTTCACTTTTATCGCAATAATTATCCATTCGAAAAGTCGTCCCACCAGGTTTTGTCCTATACTTGAAGGAAATATTTTTAAAATCAAACGGATATAATGGGATAAAAATGAACTTTGTATGCACTCAATGTTAAAGCACAAGAAAAAATTTTCGATTTCAAAATGCAAATACGTCGGCTTTCTTTGCAGTCTAGTAATTAAAAATTCGTGATGCATGTATTCCTTTCTTATCCTCTTACGCAGTCGCGCATGCTGTTTGTCCATTCTCTAACAAGAACAGAAGCACAGAAAAATCTGTATGCCCTGTGATTTACTGTTTTTGCCTGGGAAATATAAAAGAAATTCCTGGAACGAGGCGCTCGGACCAAACACTGTTCAAGCGATGCTCGCGTTTAATCATTGAAATTGAAACTTCTTGAGAGAATATAAGTACATGTATAGAAAGAATGAGATTTCTCGCCTACTTGTTCTATCGCACTTGGGATGGGGTATAAATCTCGTGAAAGTCGCCTGCAATGACAGATTAATCGAATAGAGGTTGTTGTGATTTAGGGCTGTGATAAAATGTTAAAAGGTTTGCAAAATTACAATTAAACATTAGATAATTTATGGTACACATAACTAACGAATACTGAAATTTTCATGATGATAACATCGAAATTAATAACGATTTGTGAAATACATACATATATATACCAATTAGACCGTGATAATTGATCCTAGCTAATAATTAAAGAATTAATTAGTTTATTCAAAAAATTTAAAGTAATTTAATTAAAAGTTTTATAAAAATATTAATAAATATATTTCTCGTTGATAGATATTTACGGAAAATTAATATAGTAATAACCAAAGACAAGCGTGTTTATTTATAAATCTAGATTGACCTGCTTTTTGATTATTAATTATATTTTTCCATGAAATATAATGAATATCGAAATGAATATGTTTGCTTTGCCGATTATTTTACGCGTCCTCTACGTCAGAGCAAAAGGATATACCTACGTCGAATTCGTTTTATCAGAAAATCGACATTCCACTCGCGAAGTACGGAAGGTTCCATTGTTTTTTTTTTTTTTTTTATTATTATTATCCGCACGGAAGAGAAGATTCGGATTTTGCGTATCGCAATTTCATCCACGTGGGATATTCCGTACGACGGAGATTAAAGTGAACCGAACGCCGTAAAATTATATGAAACGCCGTAAAGTACGTTAAGAGCGAGTTTATTAAAGGAGCTCGGGGAGTTGCGCGGAATTCATTATCTTCCTGTGTATCACTGAACAACAGGGGTGTCCTCGGGAATACCGAAAATCGAATTTTGGCACTCCCCGCTGATCGCGCAATATTGCGCCGAGAACTCGGCCGATCGGCGAGTCGAGATATCACAAACTTCGCCGACAAATCTCTCGCGGTCCAAGCGAGAGATAGAATTTCAGGTTCATCGAGCGTATGATCGCGTGGGATGGGATAGGCCGATAGCAGAAGCGCACGACTGACGAATAAGCATCCGTCGCTGTCAATAAATTTATTCATAACTCACTCTTGCACGAAATGGACTTTGACGTGACACGCTTGTATAATTGCAGTTTCCAGCAAGAATTATTTTTGCAATCAGATATAGCAGATAAAATATATTAAAATACACAATGATATTTGATACCTAATAGTATTTATTTTATATAGCAATTTTTGTTTTATGCATAAACATTTAGAAATTTTCATATTTTCCTATATATTTAGTCTAGCTAATTCAGTATTTTAATCCAACTATTTTAATCAATCGTAATAAACGTATTCATCGTTTTGCACTTAAATCAATTAAGTGAAGAAATAGAATGCTTATTTTAGATAAATTATATTTGTGTATTTACTGCCTT
>VBVQ01005523.1:0-11531 GCA_011636635.1 Tetramorium simillimum | reverse complement strand
CTATAGCTCTTAAAAACACTGGCAACTGTTATTTTAATAAAATATCAATATAAATATTACTTTCCAGTAAAGAATATCTTCTTAAATATGTTAATTAGCTTTATATTACGTTTCTTAAACTTTTGACAGAGATCTTACGAGTCATACAACTTTAACGAAACTGTCGCATTTGTACTAGGTCCAGATTTTTTTTCATTAAAATCTCACTCGTAGACGTGGCGTAACACAGTTGTGACCATTAAAATTATTGGCACTATTTCTAAGAAAAATACCCGAGTTTTGATTCTCTTGCAGTGTAAGGATTATTTTAGTATATCATACAATTCCGTGTATCACACAATTTTGTGTATCGAAATTTGTACTCATTGAAATTACAATAATTTTCCGCTACAGTTCAGCATCAATTACGAGCGACATCAATTGCAAAGACCCGTGAATTGATACATTTCGACGATTGCTCGTCACTTTAATCGGCACTCTCGTAAAAAATCCGCCCTCGTTGTGTATTTTTAGCGGGGATAAAAAATGAGATTCATCCCGGAACGATTCCGCACCCTGTGTTTGTTCGAACTGATTCGCCGAACTATCATGGCAGTTATACGCGCGCACATGCGCGCAGCATTATGAATTTGAGCTAATTTGAAATCTAAACAATTAAAAATCGCGATAAGAATTGGATATTTTTTACACGCTTTTTAGCGACAGCAATGATATTTCTCTGCCTTTTTTTGTAAGGATTCAAATGGACACGCAAAATTTTATGAATTTTAAAAGATGATGAAAATGACGAAAAGCGAAAATGTTCTCGTTCAAATTGCAAGCTGACGCATATCATTCAAAGATAATCGTAACGCGAGAATAGTCGTAGATTAATCAATAATTTGCGAAATAGTATAACGAAGTATGTAATATGTATAAGCGAAGTATGTAATATGTATAACGACACGAATCGTTTCTATCGTTATTATTACTATCACAACAAAATTATTCTATAGATAACTGGCCTCAGCATGACGAGCTCCGATTTTTTATTTTTTTATTTAAAACATTGTTATTAACAATTGTTCATAAAAGAAAATCCCTTTTTCTTTTCAAAACTTCGCCATTTTTGCAAATTTGCAAATTTTAATAAAAGGTCATACTGAGCGTTTTTGCATAAACTAAAGAACCCATTTTGTATTTTTTGTTTCAGATCATTTTTGTGACCTGTACGCTGCACGGCGCATTTTTAAGACGCCATTTTCAAGCCGCCATTGCACCGTTATTATTGACAATTAAAGTTTTAAAAAATATTTTTTTTTTACATTATAATGTTAATAAATTTTACCGTAAATTTCAAATCAATCTACGCATTACATTTAAAAAAAAACTCTTGAAAAACAGGTCATTTACAAGAGGTTTTCCCCTTAAATAGTCACATTTCGAGGAACATTAGTAATTCGAAGCGAATGCCACAAAGTGTTAAGAAAAAAATACGAAAAATGCATTTCCTCACCCTCTCCTCAGCACCTCTTACAACGACGTATATCTTGTAATAATGTAATACTGTGTTTTTTGACAACCTGTTGAACTGTCTGTTAAAACTGTCACAATACATTATCGATGCGACTGCCACAATGTGAAAAATGGGAAAAGTACATTTCCTCGCCCTTTCATCAACCCCCCTTACCTACAAGGTTGATGACGATGACGACGTTTCTTAATTATGAAATATCAAAAAGACTTTTACATCGCAATATCTCCGCTCATAGACTACGTAGAAGAAAAATAAAAACATTTTTCTAATACAAATCGAACTCGAGCTATCCAATGAACCTACTTAGAATTTGATCGGTTCAGCCGTATTGAGATCTGATAATCGAAGGATCTCTCAATGCGGCGTTTCGCGTAAACAAGACACATCGGTCTCGGCGCGACGCTGCACATGCACTTGGCGCGAGACACTACCGTGCCTCTTGATATTGTTTTTAATTTTTTTCTTGTAGAACAGAATATTATACTTATCTTCATTTTTAAATGTATAATTACCTTATAAATTTACAAATAAATATCATCTATGATCTCATATCTTTTCTTTCACATATATGAATCAATCTTTTCTCCCCTCTCCTCAGTGGACAGTATTTATTTTAATTTATATAAAAATTTCATTGTAAAAGAAATTCACCTTATTTCTCATTGTCAGTGAGAAACAATTATACAGTTCTCTGCGATCATGGCGGTTACGAATGACGTATACCCTATACCAGTTTCTATGACTACGTTGAGCCAAAACATTGCTATTCTTTCCACCGTGGTAACTCACCGTTGCTGTTATCAAATAAGTAGATGCGTAAATAATACGCTATCGATCACTGGATTTTCTCGATTGTGCAACATTTCTCAACCGACATCTAACTTGCAACTAACTCGCGACTAACGTTTGACGTTTCGTTCCAAGGGTACATTTTCCGGAGCTATGGATTCCGAGAGAAACGATTCCGGTAAAATCGGAGAACGGCCGATCACCCGATGGCGGCGAGAGCAGGAGGACGTGCCCAGTACTTCGAGTAAGATTGACAGACCGCCGACGGGCATCGTGAGACCTCAGAGCAAGTACCACGAGCGACCGAGGTCTCGACGTGGGCACAAGGACGAGTCATCGGAGTATGTCAGCTCGGCTACCTACCGCTCGGCGACACCCGTACCCGGACGTCTTGCTCTCGCGAGACCACCGTCGGCGTCCCTTCTCTCTAATCGTGCACCAACTGCGGGTGCGGGCCTCAGAATAGGCTCCGGACTAGGTCGTGCCAACACAGGATTGGCGACTGCCAAGCAGTTTAATGTTAATGTGCTGGACAGACCGATCACGCAGCATGGGATTGCGGGCGTACGGCCAGGCACCACCAGAGGTCTGCCGATGACAAGGTAATGATGCTATCTGAATCCTACTCTTAGCACATTCGTCTTGACTTATTCGTCAATTTATTGGAATTTCCAGACAGATTCAGGACAAGAGATACTACGAGGGTCTGCTGCAGCTGAAGATAAGGGAATTGACGCAAGAGATCGGAACGATAATGAAGGACATTGAGATGCAGAACAAGGAGAAGGCCACTTTCTTGCATTACGACAAGAGAGCCAAGAGTCTAGCCGCTGAGTTGACGACACTGCAGACCGAGTTAGCGGATTACAATCTTGTCGTGGACAAAATGACCCTGGATGTCGACAAGGAAGTGATTGAGCAGGAGGCCAAGGAACTGGAGCTGATGAATGAACGTAGGACCGCGGAAGTCGAGCGGATGTTCGAGCAACGGAAACAAATGGAGCAAAGATTGCACAAGATGGAGAAGGATATCGAAAATGAAAAGAAAAGAACCGAGCACATCATTGAGAGTATGGATCCGCATACAAAGGAGAAATACGATGATCTATTCCGACAGAAGACGGAATTGCAGGAACAGGCGCAGCAGATGCAGCACGAGTTGGATCAACTGTCGAAAGAGCAGGCGCACTTGGAAGAGCAAATTGCTCTATCTCAATTGAAGCAGGAGGCGGTGAAGTTGCAAGTGAGAACGATTGAGGCAGAAGAGAAGCGGGACAAGTTGCGGGAGGAAGAACGTAAAAGATTGTCGCCGGAAGACGAGAAGGAGCAGCTTCTGCAGAAGATTAAACGCGACAACACCGACATTGCCGCAACGGAGGCGCAGATAGCCGAGAAGGAGAAGAAGGTGGCGGAACTCGAGCAGCAACTGGAGCAGTTGGAGACTGACATGGAGGACAATCAGTCGGAGAAGCAAGTCAAGTATCAGGAACTGCGTAAGCGCGAGGAAATGATGGAGGAGTTTATGTCCACGTACGAACAAAATAAACAGGAGGAATTAGAGAAGCTAGAGAAACTCGAACGGGAGATCGTCAACAAGCTGCAAACTGTAGCAAACGCAGTAGAGAACAACGAGTACTTCACGGAAGCTGAAGAAATGGCGATTTTGCGCGACAAATTCTCGTACAATGATTACGAAACCATTCATCGCGATGACGACTTTGAAGAACTGAAAAAAGATTACGCAACTATGCAAAAGACATTTAACAGATTGAGGATCCTGGAGGAGAAGCTGCAGCTAGAATCCAAGCAGATGAAAGAGAAACTGAAGAAGCAGCAGAGCGAATTGATCGTCCTAGAGGATTTGGATGGCTTAAAAACACGAAATGAACTCGAGCGGGACGAGTTAATAGCCGAACGCGAAGGATTGGTGTCCGAAGAGACGGTCTGCGAGGACGAACTCAAGTCGCTGCGAGCGGAATACAACGAGCTTAAAAAGCAAGTGGAGAAATATGCGATTTATCCGGAGATTAGTAATTTAGAAGATAAATTAGAAAGACTGAAAGAAGATAATAAAAAGATCGAGGAATTCATAACTAAAGAAAAAGAGCGTGTTAATTACGAGCCGCTCAAGGAGAAAGCTTTCAAACTAATTAATGATTACGGCGCGCTACTCCAAGAAAATCTAAAATCTCTTCATTAGATAAGCTTTGCTTATTTTCTATGCTACAGTGTTCATCGCTTAACAGTATTTATTCGAAAATAATAAAGCAAATACGAAATAATGATAACCGAAGAATGAAGAGTCGAAAATCTTATTTTGTAAATTATTTGTATTGTATAGATTGTTTTTTTTTTAATTCCTATATAATCTGGCTACTTTTTCTATCTTTAATATCTATGCGTATTGTTGCTGTTCTTAACTTTAAATTCATATATTACAAATGTTTATTTTTCTTTTATTCTATCCATCAATTCTGGGAGCGGAACTTTATTTGCCAATAAAAATTGAGTAAAGTTCTTCTCAAACAGTTTGCTAGGTTTAATATTCTTCGTGCACATAATTTTCCACAAGTCTAAAGCGCGCTTGCAATCTCCCATTTTATCTGCAAATGTAAATATTATTAACTTTAGAATTGTTTAAATATTTTTTTCGAATTATAGAAAGAGAACATAACTTACTGTAAACGGAAAGGAATGACATACACATCAAATCTTGATTCAAATGATTCTCATGTGCTACTATAAAGAGATTCAGCAAACCATCTATATTACTGTTAGTTTTTGCGTGATTGATATAGTATACAAGACAGTTCATAGAGAGTTCGTGAGTCTGTAACAGAAAGATTTGATGAGAAGAGTGTATATAAAACAAATATAATCAACGAAATTAATGATGTATTCGAAAATTTCAGAAAATCATTTAAAACTATTTTAGAAATTTATTAATTATTAATATTTTCCTCACAATATATACATATACAAGTTAGAAAAATTTACATATATATAAATCTCTTATTCTCGCCGTTTTCCTTTTATATCAAAAAGTTCTGTAACATTTATATTTAGAATATATATTATAGATATTATATATTAAAATATTTCAATGGAATAACGGATGGCTCCGTGCTAACACGAGTGATTAATAACGGAAGTGGGTTCAAATCTCAACCTCTATCCCACGTACATACTATTTTCAGCGGGAAGTCAAAGGAACTTTATAAATCTAAGTGACATTAGGAATTGAAATAGCTTCATAGTAAAGCTATTCGGTTACCTGTAATAAAGTTTGCAGTTTCTCTGTCTTGTTCAACGTTGCTAATGCTATCGCCAGAAGCGTGTTCGCTACTTTGACAGAATATGCAGTAGTTGTTATATTGTACACTTGTTCTATGTAACTATTCGCATTGTGCAATTCTGAATTGTATTTTTGCTTCAGTAATACTTTCATCATATCTAATGCCAACGGCGCTTTGGAATATTTACGCGCGCATTCTGTAAATACATCCATAGCACCCAGAATATCGTTGAGTCCTAATGGTATCGCCACCAACGGCTTCAGCAGATCCACGTCTATTTGACAGTATTTTTTCTTCAGGAGCAGATTTAACATATCATTTATGTTGGCGTGATACCGACTCTGTGCTATCGTTTCCAGAAGTGTATAACATTGTGACTGCGTGTCTATTTTAGTATCAATGGAGTCGAATTTTTCAATAACGTCGAAAGCTTTTGTAAATTGACCTGCCTTCACCAACGCTGTGGCGTATATCACGATTTTGTTTTTATCTATCTGCAATTCATTGGGCTGAAAGGTAGATAGTAGTGCCTCGGCCTCGTACAACTTGTTGTGCTTGAGATACAGTTCGAACAAAATCAGTTTCATGCCAGGCGTCCATTCATATTTGCACGCATCATACTCTCGTCTAATTTTTTCGGCTTTCTTCAGATTATTCTCAATACAGTACAGCATCAGCAGTTTATGCAGTATATTTGCAGTAGAAAGTTTATCGCTTTTCATCTCTATTAGGCAACAAGTTAATTCCTTGATGTTCATATATTTTGGGTGTAACATGACCGATGTCGAATTTTTCATGTACGGATCAACCAGCTCGTCTATTAAGTTCGCCACTTTCGTCGTAACATTAAAATTTTTGTTTTGTTCCAAGTTATTTTTGAGAATGGTCGCATCCTCTTGCGATATCTTTGTTTTATATTTTTTAAATTCTTCTAGGAGGAGTTGTAAATCCTCTATGTAAATCGGATTTTCGGCTTTTAATACTGTTTTCAAGAATGTACCGACAAAATCTGGGCCTTGTGGAAATGCTGTCAATAATAGTACACAATTTTCGACGTCTTTAGTAAAGAAATAAGCGCGTACTAGCGGTTTCATCAATTCTTTATAATATACTTTACTGTGTGTAAAGTGCTTGCACACTAGCGCTACATCCTGCAACCGATTTTTATACAATAGAAAACATAACAGAGGCGTATACGAGACAGCTTTTGGTACATCGTTCATTAGCAATTTTTGTAAAGTGACAATCGGATTCGTAGTATTTACGTATGGAAATACGTAATTACTCAGCGTATCGAAATCTATGTCTACACCTTCGTTCACCATAGACTTCACAATCGAAAATACCTTAGCCTCCCCCGTTTCGTGGTACGCTTTCAACAATAAAGGCCAGTAATAATGTGGTCGTATCTCGATATTCTTATCTCTCATCGCTTGAAATACCGCAAGGCACAGTTTCTCTCTACCCAGCTTCAAACCGATCTCAGCTATGTTAGCCAGCGCGCACTGACTGTAACCAGAATCGACAAACTCGTTCGCATACTTTATGATATCGTAAATTGGTGCATCTGATATTACCAACTCATTCATGAAGCTATTTACAAAATTCTGCATAATGCTCTTCGTCACGTTGTTCATCGCGAAACAATTTATAATAATGTGAGCGTCTGTGACTCTGTCGGCGCGTATTAATTCCGCGATCATCCTGGAGATCTCGGGCTCGATCGCTGGTACCGAAGTCAGTAAAAAATTCAAAACAACTGGGATATGCCTACTGTTATTGGACGTACTCAGAACCTTGACTATCCTCAAGAGATTTTCGTTACTCTGCGGTTCTTCGTTCAATATCTTGACCAAATTTGGAATATCACCGAGTCTCGCATATCCGCATGCCAGCTCGGTATATGCCTTGGATGTGGACAGTTTGGCCTCCTGCAGTAGCGCTATCGTCTGCTCGACTTCGGCGATATTGCCATTAGTCACACTAATCTGTACTAACGCATTGATCGCTTCCTCGTAGATGGTTATATTCTTGTCCTTTATCGTGGACAAAATGTCCCACAGGTATTTATTATTGTCCGCCTTCGTGGCTGCGTTCAACAGCAAGCGATAGGTGTTCTCATCCGGCTCCACGCTCATGTTTGTCAGAAACTTCTTGGGATTCACAAACTTGGAGTTCTCCTCGTTAATGCCTAGCAATGTGTTGTAATATTCCAATGTCAGTGCTCCGCCACTCTTCTTTGCCAAATGCCATACCTGTAAAATAAATTAAAATAACTTATCTAAACGATTGATTTCTTCCTTCAGTTAAAATACTGTTCCTACGTCGTTTGTATTTGCCGTTTTTTTGTCTCTATAATATATCCACAGTTATACTTGAAGATAAAACAACCTAAATCACACAGCACAATATATCCTCATCAATCATGTTGAGAAATGTTTCAGAATATCCTGAGCAGTGTGTGGTAACTATAAATTTTGACGCCTCCAAATAAAATTATAAGATTTTCACATTTTTAGACATTAATTCCACAGGTAAATATATTAAAACACATTTAGATATGATTAAAGACATCAAATATCTACTTTTCACTGCTTTCTATTATATTTTTTAAGACAAAATAATTACCAAAAAATTAACTTCTAATTGCATTCTTGGAGCTTGTGACCCTTATGTGGACTCCCGGTGCTCCGTCCTAGCTATGACGCTGGTCCTTGATATATTTAAGATGATTCTAAATGCTTTCCAGCAATATACACATGTGACACTGTGTAATGCAGTGTACGACAAAGTTTTTTCCAACTATGACACAAGTCGACACAATCGTACACAGTCAAAATGCTAGGTTTTACAGTGAATTATTTTATCCTTGTTTAACATTCGGCAACAACAAAGATACAATATTTACTGTGTTAGACTGTGTCGCTAGCTGGAAAGCATCTTATCTTTATTGTTGCTGAATGTTAAAGGATAAAATGATTCACTGTGTTACACTGTGGCTGCGTTTTGATATTCACTGCCAGAACTGAAAATCTAGTAGTTAACATCATGTACTCTATAGATGTTTAGTACTAGCAGTGAATATCGAAATGCAGCTTGTATCAACTGTGCCACTTGCTGGAAAGCACCCTCTAAATATGTTGATACATTGTGCTAATTGGGAAATATACCTGGTTCGCGAGATTATTTCTCTCAGCTGCCTCCAGATCGGGTAGCAGATTGCCGCAACATTTGAGCAACAGAACGCCGGTATCCTGAGGCAGCTGATAATCGTTCTTGCTGCACAAATCGATAACCTCCCTCAGAGCATCCGCCGAGACCCGGCCTTTTTTCACGTCGTCGCAAAACGACATCAATTTATGATCAACGACGTCAGACTGCGACGACTGCGGGAACATCGTGCCATACATCCTACCGTCTGACGCGATGTGAATCTCGGGTCGCAGACCCGCATGGCGAGAGGGCATGTAGCCGACGACATAACCTCCGCGTCGCGACGGAAAACTCCTCGCCGTCTCGCACCGCGACGAATGCAGCTGCGCGCGGACGATGAGCGTGAGATATCTTCGCAAATGCAGCATTCTCTCGACTTCTAACATCGTCGTCGGGTCAGTGTCAACAGAGAGACAGCGGTTAGCTGGCGCGTGGCCATGAGAGAGCAACGCATCGCGCGCAATCGCAATCGCGTATCTTATCCGCGCGGCTGGATCCTGAATCTCGAACGGAAGAACGAATCTTGTCCAAGATCGAGAAATCTTACTCGGGAAATCTTACAAATATGTTTAATTTAAATCTCTAACGTAGCTTTACATATGCATATATATTTTTATGTTCATACGGTTTATATGTATATTTATGCCTATATATATATTTTTTTTAATATCGAGCCACAATATCGATAATATTGATCGAGTTGTTCATCGTCAAACACTATCGAATCGCTTATTTCGATAATCAAAATCCTCAAAGGGGGACTATAAAGGGACTCTAGACTATCCCAATCAGCAATGTTTTTTAAATGTTTTTCAAATATTTATTTAAAAAAAATTTTTTTTTAAAGTAGCGTTTAAATTTAAAGCATTGACGTTTAGCAGTTAGGGTGCCGTTCCATGGGTCTCGGAAAACGGAATCGGAACGGAATCGGAAAGGCGGCATAGTGGGGGTCAATCAATCAAAATCGTTCCGTTCAGATTTTCAGTAGTCGGGCTCCCCATGGAGGATTTTTACGGAAACGGAATGCGCATGAACTTGAACGGCAGTTTCACATGATTTTTCACGTACACTCGTGGACACAAAGGTTTCATCAAAGAAGAGAAATAATGTCATCTGTAAAGAGAGGTAAAGTTATGATTTAATTACCCACATGTAATATTTCTGGCATGTAATATTTCTGAAATATTCTAAACAATGTATATAATGTTTCAGAAATATTACATGCCGTGTGGGTAATTAATTTTATTTACATACATATATGTATATTATATATATTTTTTATTTATATATATATATATATACCCATACAGCACAGAAAGATTGCAGCAACATTGCAACAATCTTACATTGCAACAATGCAATATTGCAGTTTCATTGCGAAATCTTGCTGCAATGTTGCTATTGTATTGCAGCAACATTGAAATGTCCGCTTTTTGGAAGATTGCAAAGAAACATTACAGCAATATTGCAATGTAATGAATCTGCAATGATGCAATGCTACTGCAACCATTAAATAATATTGCAATGTAATGAATTTGCAATAAAGGTCAATATTGTTGCAAAAAAATAATACGGTTGAATTAAGATATATCTTGTATTTTGATAGTATCAGTAGATACAACATCGTATATAAATAAAATTACATAAAATTATATGTCAAATATATGAAAATATATTATATGAATATAAAATATATGAAAATATATATTTTCAAGTTTATATAACGTTCAAATAATCAAATAAAAATTGAATTTGTACACTCTCGGACGGAATAGCCTACAAATATGGAGTTGGCTGCGTTCAGAGTTTATCTTTCTCCTTCTACTACCTTCCACATTGAAAAGAAAAAGATAAACTCTGAACGCAGCCAACTTCATACTTGTAGGCTATTCCATCCGAGAGTGTACGCACAACTTACAAACAAAAAATAAAACTTATAAATCGTAATACGAATTTTTCTTACATTCTTCTGTATTGTGTAAGTTCGTTCATGTATCGATAAAAATTTTCATTTTATGCACATATATGATAAAAATGGGTTGCAATTACGAAATGCTCGGACACAATGTTTTTGCCAAATTAAACTTACTGTGATTTCACTTGCATAAAATTACGGTCGCTAAGATAAATGGGAGTTATAATAAAAGTTTGGCTAAAATGATATGAGATTGATTCTAATTTATCGAATCGCGAGACATTACAAGAACTTTAGACATAACTATTCAAAATCTTATCAAAATCTTACCTCGTTATTAAATTACAATCTCTAATTAAGCACCATTCGAGCGTAAAAATAATATGTTTTGCATTTTGCCAATTTTGTATTTTATTATATATTAGAATATCGCAATCAATTTAAAAACAACGCAAGAGAAATATTTTTTAAATTTTTTTGCAAGAAAAACAAATGACTGCAGCGAGATTTTTTTCCATCAAAATTAAAAAAGTAAAAAAATAAAAAAATAAAAAAGCTCATTTTTCCTAATTTAAAAAAATTATTTCGAACATCTTTATGTGACGTCTTTGTAATTGCATGTATACATGCGCGGCACATTCGTACGTGCAATTTTTGTTAATAACTTAACAATCTTGTTTGTCATGTTGATTTTCCGGTGAATGTCTGTAAAAATAAAATAGCAGTTAAAATTTCTAGAATTACATAAAAATACATATATTGTATACTAATATACATAAAATTATATATAAAATAAATGTCC